>PVJO010002453.1:17262-143455 GCA_004026905.1 Hystrix cristata
AAAAAAAAAAAAAAAAAAAAAATTAGTACCCAACAGGAAATAAGAACATGTAAAAAATATGGTTAATTAGAAACCAGAGAAGGGGGGGAGGGGGGGAGAACCAAGATGCATCATGTATAGGTACAGAATAATTGTAATGAATGTGACCATTGTATGTAGAATGTACCAATACATGTTCTTGGTTTAAAATAAAAAAAAAATTAATCATAGAAACCAGAGAAATATAAATTAAATCAGTATAGCTAATTTGGAAGACAATTTAGCAGTATTTATTAAAACTTAAGCATATATATTATATGAATCGGCAAATCCATTAATCTACATTTAGCTCAGCCAATTACCGTCATGCATATAAGACCTATAAAAGATGTTCAACTGTAGCCCCGAAAATAATAAGAAGTGGTAAGAACCTAAATGTCCCCCCACCTTTTTTTTTAGACAGGGTCTCACTTTGTAGTTTCAGCTGGCCTTGAACTCACTATATAGTACAGGCTGGCCTCGAACTTGTGGCAAACCTCCTGTGTCAGCTTCCTAAGTGCTGGGATTCCACACACGTGTCATCATTCCCAGCAAGAACCTAAATATCCCTTAACTGGAGATTTACTAAACAAACCGTGATGGTGTTTCCCAAAAATGGGACAGACAGCACTGACGGTACAAGGAAAATTTTAATTAGCACACCAACAAGGACTTACTCCTTGTTAAAACCAGAGTCAGACTCGTATGAGTCCTTTTGACTAGGGCTCTTCCTTGGCCTGCTGACCCTAGTCTTAAAGAAGAATCTTATTAATTCATCAAGAACCCCCACCATGTTCTTGACATCTAATCAAGTTCTCCTTTCCCCATCTTTGATATCTAACCAAGTTCTTCCCTCAAAGAAAGATATAATTGACAATGACTGTAATAGGAGTCAACACTATTGAGAGAGACAGAATTTAACTCCAACACAACAGAAACAAGTTAAGATTTACAGAAAATTACTAAAAGAAACTTGGGTAGGTATTGGGGAGGGTTCTTAACACTATGCTATAATTGGGCTTAGGAAGCCAAGGATAAAGCCTAGTCAAAAATATATTTTTGGAATCTGACTGAAGTTTGATCAAGAAGGGGGCTGGGGATTCAGCTAAGCGGTTAGAGTGCTTGCCTTGCAAGCACAAAACCCTGCATTTGATCCCCAGCACCAAAAAAATAAATAAATAAAGTTTGATCAAGAAGGGAGTCCTTGTCACTGTTATGAAAAAAATCTCCACATAAGAAATGGAAGGAAAGCTTTTGTAAATAGGGAGGGAGGAGGGGGTAAGGGGAGGGCAACGGGAAAAAAAAGAAGCAACAAGGTGTATTATGTACAGGTACAAATCCCCAATGATGAATGTTATCAATATGTATATTGAAAATGTACCATTAAAATAAAGTTTAAAAAAATAATAAAGTTAAAAGTAGTCACACTAAAAAAAAAGAAAAAAATCTCCAAGACATTAAGTAGTATTTTTAAAAAATTGCAAAATGATATATACAGTATAACACCATTTCAATATTTTAACTTATAAAACAATAATATATTTTCCTCAGGTACATATGTGTGCATAAAAATACGTTAAGAGTAGGAGGCAAAGATATATATTTTTAAAAAGGTAACTGTGTTTACCTCTAAGAAAGGAACTGGAATTGGGGAGGTTATCAAAGACTTTACCCTTTTTGCCCATGTTTTAATTTTGTACAGAACAATTCATTACCATATAATATGCTGTTAACACATTTAAAGAATAAGCACGTTCCTTGTTAGAATTTCTCCTAATACTTGTATGCAGGGGACCTAATCCACTTCACAGAAATAATAGGCCAAGTGATACAATCTCTTGATCATCTTTGCTAACAAGCTATTCAGAATTCTTTTCACCATCAGCATGACTATCACTCCTATTCATTGCTCATCTCATTTCTATAATCCTAAAACAATACTCACTGGTGGAAGGAGTGAGGATCATCCACATCATGGCCATCTGGAGCTAAAGGATTGGAGAACGGCTCGCCTAAGAGAACAAAATTAACATTCATGTTACCACTGTTTTTGTCTGGTCCTTTGGAAAAAGTGAGGATTACAGCAGCGAACAGTACAAAAGAAACCTCAAAAGAGCTGCACTAGCAATACAATGTAATATGTGCTTAAGTGGGAAAATACAAGGAGCTATGCAAAACAGAGGGGCTTCTTGAAACTGAGCTGGAGGATTAGCCAAGATTTAGCTAAGGATCACATCTAAAATACTATATGAGCCAGGTGTGGTGTCGCACGCCTGTAATCTCAGCACGCGGGAGGCTGAGGCAGTAGGATCACTGCAAGTTCGAGACCAGCGTGGGCTACATACTGAGTTCAAAACCAGCCTGAATTAGAGTGAGACTGTCACAAAAAAAAAAAAAAAAAAAAAAAAAAAATATGGCGTAGTGGCACACGCCTGTAATCTTAGCTGCTCGAGAGTAAACAAGAGGGTGACGAGTTCAAGGCCAGCCTGGGCAACACAGGAAGGCGCACGTCTCAAAATCAATAACAAAAGGTAAAAAATAAACAGGTGCAACACACTAGTTAAGTAAAGAAGCAGCGGGCGGGTGGAGACAAAGACGCCCGGTTGTTCTGTAGAACAGGAGCGAGGCTTGGGGACAGAGTTCACAGCTGTCTGGCCGGAAGGATTCGCCCGGCTGCAAGCGTTACACAGCACCGGTTAAGTTTAGTTGTCAAAATAATGCGCCAAACTCCCCTAAAACAAAAAAGAACAAATGAGCCGAATCTTACTATCTCGCTCCGGCATTTTGTCTCGAGCTTCTTAACGCCAGCAAGTAGTAAGTCTTCGACAACAAAACGACCGCAACGCTTTTTTTCCCACAGTGCCCCTCGAAAGCCAACCACAGTGCTTTGCATTCCGAGCCGCCATTTCCTTCTCTCTCATTGGTCCCAACCCGACTGCGGCCCCACAATACTTTCGTGTCATTGGCTAAACTTTATTCCGCCCCTCGCACCATCCAATCGACATCGGAGGCTAGAAGGTCCACTATTGGTCCGGTTGAGGAACTTCGCCGGAAAGTCTGGGGCTGGGACTTCAGTACTAAGTGGAGATGGCGGCGGCCGCGGTTAGTAGAGCGGTTGGCACAAAGCTGGGGCTGCGTGAGATTCGCATTCACTTGTGCCAGCGCTCGCCCAGCAGCCAGGGCGTCAGGTGAGGCGCGGCGTGGTGCGGCTGGCGGTCTTCGGGACGTGGAGGTCACGACCTCGACCTTCCGATGTTTCGGAAAGCCGGCGTCCAGTGTAAGCGCAGCACTCTCTTCCGCCCCGCAGGGACTTCATCGAGAAACGCTATGTAGAGCTGAAGAAGTCGAACCCTGATCTTCCCATTCTGATCCGCGAATGTTCCGATGTTCAGCCCAAACTGTGGGCCCGCTACGGTGAGTGCGGGGCGTTAGGGGTCTGTGAGAAAGAGCCGTCCAAGGTCACACAAAAACATGTGTAGAGACTAAACTCAGATTTAAGCCATGCTGTTTCCGATGAAAAATTCACATTCGTGGGATTGAGTGATGATGCATTGTATTCAGGGTAGTATCTGTATGGGATCTGGCCAGGACTTCCGTAGGGACCAGGAGTTTTATAGGTCAGAATTGGCCTCAGGTACGAAAAAAAGACATGCTAGTCAATTCCGGTCAGCATAGGTCCTTTCAAATTACCTGTGGCCAGTGCGGATGTAGGTACTGAGCATCTCAGTGTTGAGCACTTAGGGGTAAGCCCTATGCTGAGTGATTTGCTGCCTAAATCTCACTTAATCTTAATCATGAGGGGGTGGATATTTTTTCTTGTTGTAGAGATTAGAAAACTGAATCAAAACGTTATGAAACATTCTTAGCTATGCAACTAGTGTATAAGAGGAGTGAGCTTTTACATTTGCCCCCCTTAGAATGCACCTCTCAGAGTTACATGACCGACTCATTCTTTTTTTGTCTTGGGTGCTGGGATCGAACTCAAGTCCTTGCGCCTGCTGGGCAAGCAGTCTAACCATTGAGCCAAATCCCTGGCTGACTCATTCTGTACATCGTCATTTTTATCTAAATACATCTCACTTCAAAAAGGTATTCCCTGACCAGTAATGTAATACTGTCATAGCCTCTTTTTATATCATACTTTATCATATTACACTTTATCACAATTAAAACATTTATGTTTCCTAACACATAGTAGGAATGTAGGAAATGTAATTACAGTAGTAGGATTTTAGTTTTTCATTGCACTCTGCCCTAGGAATGTCTGGGAGTGGGAGAAAGTTAACCTAAGATAGGTTGGGTCGAACTGTGGACATCTGTAGTATGGCATACACTGATAATTGATGGAGGAAAAAAAGATTCTCTTCCTTAAAGGCAGTAGACTAAAAGGGGAGATACCCGAGTAACTTTATTGTGCCATACATTATCTTACGTTAGATGGACTGTGGGAGCCCAAAGACTGGAAGCGCAGCCAAGGCTAGGCCTATATAATACACTGCCTACAATGGTTAATAATAAATGCCTACAGTGACCCTTAAATCCTCCCTAAAACACCTTCCTTCTCAAAATTCTTGTTGGACCTATGCTTCTTAGTATTTTGAAACTCAACTGGATTAATTCTAGGCATACCAAATTTACCTCATTCATAATCTCTTTACCATCTTTCCCATCTTAACAGAACTTTTTATTGTAATTTGATAGCCCCAAACTAGGCATAATCCCAGCACTCAGGAGGCTGAGGCAGGAGGACCGCTATGAGTTTGAGGCCAGCCTGGGCTACGATGGTAAACCGAAGACAGCCTGAACTACAGAGTGAGACCTGTCTCAAAAAAAAAAAAGAAAAAAAACTATTTGGTAGTTGCATGATGCAGAATACATATTTAGTAATCTTTCTCCACAGCATTTGGCCAAGAGAAGAATGTCTCTTTGAACAACTTCAGTGCTGATCAGGTAACCAGAGCTCTGGAAAATGTACTAAGTGGCAAAGCGTGAAGAGTTCACTGAGGATTATGACCAAGAGCCCCAGAACCTGGGCTCTGCTGGACAGTACAGTGGGAAAATGTGTTCTCTTCTTTATAAAGCTTGTGCTGTAAAATGTTCCCTCTAGGTGTTCTTTTCCTTGTTTTACCTTCTATCCCTTCTAGTACAACCACTGAGGCAAAGCAGTTTAATATAAAAATAAAACTTTACTCTTTCACATCAAAAACCACTAGTTCATAGGGTGATACAGGAAGGGTGATAGGAGAATCTAGGGCCCCAGACTAAATAAGCCATATCATGTTCCCTCTGGTCCTCCTGCTTGAACAATGTGGGAGAAAGAGGAGAAGCTAGAGTCCAAAGGTCTTCAATAAGGTATGGGAGCAGAAAGTAAGAGCTCATAATGGTCCTAACCCTCCTAAAAAAAAATGAGCAGAGAAGCTGGTGAGAGGGTAGAGTGTGTGACATTGAGAAGCCAGGTCAGCCATGAAGAGCTGTCTGCCGGAGAGCATGCACTCGATCCTGAAGCTGGACTTCCTCCTGATGCCTTTCCAAGGCCTGCAGCCCAGACTGCTGCAGGAAGTCCTGGGCAGCCTGGGAGCAGGGAAGAAAAGGACTCAGTCCTCCTTGCCTCGTGGATTAGCCCACTTCTTGGAAAGAGTGACTTTCCAAGAGCCCAAGAATGAGCTCTTGGAAAGAGGGTTCATTCCCAACAAGACAACAGATTCCAACCTGCAGCCCATATACATAGGCTAGCCCAGCCTGGAGAAACATCCATAGTTGGGACTGGAACAGAAGGAGGCCATACTAATCCTAGAGACTTCTGAGCAGCGGAGATGAGGGACCAGAGCCAGAAACCTACCTCTGGTTGATAGAGGAATAGCAGCTGCAGCAGCTCCAAACTCTGGCCTACTACCTCAGTATCTGAGAGAGCCAGTGTGTTTAGCAAACAGGGGAGCAGGGGCCCTGGCCACAGCCGCTGGCAGTAAGCTGGACCCTTCTCTGCAACATTGCAAAGAATGGTGAGCACCTGCAGAGAGACATGTATACAGTCCCCCAAAGGAGGAAAAACAGATCATGATAATCTAGAATATATGCACAGTGCCAGTGACATGCCCCCCACACTATACCAAGCTCTTTTGTTAGCACATTCTTTAATCCCCACAACTAACTTGGGTACTTTCACTCCAATTGCAAGTGAAGAGGCTGGCTGGTTGATGTGCATGGGGAAAGTAGTAATCCAGTTTAGGAACTGATACCTATATTGCTCTAGCTCTCAAGCCCTAACATAGCAACTATCAGCTCTCAGTGAAGGGTACTTCTGAGAACTAAGAACTTCTTGTTTACTCTTTAATAAGCAGATCTTGAACTCACGACCCCAGTACATACCAGTACGCTCACCACGTTAGATAGTAACAATAGCTGCAAAAGGGGTTCAATCAGGTCCAGGGAGAGCAAGGAAGTACACAAAGTTGGACTGTTTGCTGGAAGGGAAAATGCCAATATCCAGTGCCTTAAACTAGGGCCTGAACGGTTCCCCCTCAGCCTAGGCCATGAGTAAGTATCCCCTCCATCTAAAGGTCTAGGCCCTGCTCAACCTGGAGAAGAAACCACTGCTGTCCAGAAGGTTGGTCTCCAGGGCCCTGTGGACAAGAATACCTGTCCCTGCTGGTGGACACTCACTCCTAGAGCACGTGCTTCTGCATTCTTCAGTCCCCACACGTCCCTCCACCCCCATCATAAGGCCCTTGAGTAGCACTTTGGTCTCCAGGAGGATAAGAGTATCAGAAACCTCTTTTCCTGTGACTTCAGGGACTGGACCTCCCTAGATTTCTGACAGGGATTAAGGGGGGCTACAGTCTCCTGAGATGTTCACCCTATCTTGGCAGCTCTGGAGCCCTCTGCCCCTGGCCATTCTCCCAGCCCCATTGGAAACGTTTCACTTATACTCCCATCTCTTAAGAGCTAGTTTGGGGGGGTCTGGCTACCACCAGGAGGCTGAACAAGCAAAGAAGGGAAGAATTCTGTGTTTATGGCAGGTATGTACACTGCAGTATGTGAGGATGTGCATGTCTACATACTAGGAAATTCAGGTGAACAGTGTGTTCTACCAGTATGTCTTGGTGTATCACATGTGCATGAATCCAGGTGTACGTTGGGGTATCGCTAACTACACTTTTGGTCTCCTTCCTCTGGGGACCCCATGAAGTTCAGGGTGGCTATCTTACCCCAGAATCCTGTACACTGACTAGGTCAGGCAAGGAGACTAGGTTTGCAAAATAGTAACAGCATTTTTGTCCTTAAAGGATTTTCTGATCAAAATATTTATTAAAATATTTCACTTTAGTGGAGTGTTGTTTTTTTTTTTTTCATTAGAATAGTGGAGTGTTATTTAACAAGGCTTCTTTGGCAAGCCTGAGGAACAAACAAAAGGTAGGAGAGGTGTGGGCCTGATACTGTATCTCACTATACCCTAAGCTGTTCTTTTGCTCCACCCTGAAGAAGCTCAGCCTGAGCAATTTACTTATTGGGAAAGTAGTGGAAGGAGAGAATATCTCTCCAGGGAATCACTTCAGGACTCCAGATGCCCCCCTAAATGGATATGAGTAGAAGGCATGAGTAGGAAGGCCTTCACTGACAGGGTTCAGGAGAGGTGAGAGAAGGTCCTCCACCAGTCCAGATTGCATGACCCCTCCTGAGGTATTTGAAGAGCCCCACCCCTCTTCATTCTGTATTTAGTCTAACAGCTTCATTCCCTCCTGCTTTGGTTTTAATAAATATTCCGATGACATTAAAGGTCCAGGTCTGGACAGACTGTGGTACATACCAGTAAGATTGTTGAGCAGCCAGAGGCCCTCAGGAAGCAAGCTGGGCTGTTTCTGAAGGAAGAACTCTAGTAACATAAATAAGGCTGCCACAACACGTTCATCTCTGAGCTGCATTTGACCTCCCACATCCTCTACTGACACCTCTGTTAGCAGGTTGCTTAGACACCGAATCACAGGGCATGCAAGCTGCAAAGACAAGTTGAGGGTCAGGTGTGAGGAGGTAAGGAATACCACAAGGGCAGAGTCTAAAGAAACATCTCCCAGACCCTGACCTGTTCTTGTCACCTACCAGCTCCAGTCCTGTATCCTCTGTTCTCTGGACAATTTCAGCCAAGTCCAACAGCAGCAGCCCCAGAGTAGACAGAGTGCCATGGGCGATAAGCAGGGCATTGTTGACCTGGCTGAGCAATAGGAAGCAAGCAGTCAATGCCAGTCAATCCCACCTTTAAACTGGGAAACAGTTTAAATCTGTAGGCTCCCTGGGCAAAAAAGAGGACCACAGAGGGATAAAACACTATAGCAATTCCAGAAACTGAAGTTCAAAGAACTAAGGTGACGTGTGGGAAAGATCTCCAGCATTTTCTCAAGTGGTTTGTGCTACCTGCAGGTGATGTAGTGAAGGCACCATGCAAACTCCACAGCGACCCCAGGGTTCAGCTTTGGGCCTGGCTGCAGCAACCGTAACATGTGCTGGGGCAGAGTGGAGTCCAGGATGCAGCTGTCAACAGAAATAGGGCTGTGATTAGGAACCACAAAGATGCCAGTGGCTCTTCCCAAACCCTTAGACCAAGGAGAAAGTGTCTTAAATCAAAAGCTCCTCCTAATCAGATACAAACAGAGTTAAAATGTGCGATAACTTTGGAAATCAGATCTGACCACACTGCACTACCAAGAGGGTTAACACTCGCTAAATATTTACAGACATAATTTTACTTACGGAATGATCTTCTCTGGAGCTTCCTTAGCCTGCAGAAGCTGGGACATGGTGTATCCAACAGCTTCCAGCACAACCACGTGGGGGGACTAAAAGTAGACAGGGTAGCAATCTGACCTTGGAAGCTGGCTCATAAGGTCACTTGAAGCTTTCAGCCTGTTTCAGCAGGGAGGTGGGAGCTACCTAGTCAAAGCCAGTGGGGCATGCAGAGAGGAGCAAGGGGAGGCTTGCCCAGGGAGTAGGAAAGGAGGCACTCACCTGGATGCAGGAGGCCAAGGCTGGAACAATGCCCTGGGGCAGGAGCTGCCTTCTCACAGCCTCACTCTCCACGATCAGGTTCCCCAGTGTATACAGACACAGTTCCTGAGAGCAGGCAACAATAGCACTGGGCTGGGCTCACCTCACGCCAGGCCTGGGATAGGATAAGGAGTATGGAGTAGCCCTGACCTTAAAGCTCGCAAGAGTGATAAAGGGTATATCCACTGATGTGGGCATCAGGAGAAATGCTTTTTTATTTTTTTTCTTCCACCTATCTGCCAGCTCAACGAGACCCAAGAGCACAATTTTTAAATCTAAGCCCAGAACAAGGTAATAAGGACAGGGCTTACTATGAAGTCTGAGCTGTGACCGGAGAGGTAGGTGAGGAGGTAGGAAGTAGCTGGCAGGCAGGCCTCAGCCACTGCAGACTGCTCAGAATGAGAGAGTTCATGAAGGCACCGAGCTGCCTCAAGTTGCAACAGGGCCCGGTTGCAGGTCAGGAGCCCAACCAGTGTCCGCATGCTGCCCTCCAGCCTATATGAGTGAACACCAGAGCCCTGATAAGTCTGTAGTCTGGTCCCTTGACCCTTTCCTGTCTCCTCAGAGCCCTTGCTAACCACTCATACCACCCATACTGACCGGATGAAGGTTTGCTGTGTCTCAAGGTGCTGCAAGCCTCGACGAAGGCTGACCAGAGCCTTCTCTCTCTCCTTTTCCTCGGTTCCCCTTTGGGCTAGTCGGAGGAACTGCTGGATCTAAAGCTCAGGATAGAAGAAAGAAGACTCCATTGCCAGGAAGCAAGTCCTGTGTCCCTCTCTGCCTACTTCACCTGTGGGACCTCCAATATCACACCATCTCTAGAACTTGTCATTAATCCTAATATGGCTAATAAGCACCAATCCTGCAGGGGAGCACAAAGGTAGGGAATCAGAACTAGGTTCTAACACCAGACCTGTCCCTTAGTCCACAAAGGACCTGAACTTCAGTTTCCTCACTTGAAAAAAAGAGAATGATGGTGTCTACCTTCTTACAGGGGTATTTCAAGGATAACATTTAAACTTTTCAGCCTGCCAAACCATACTCTCTAGACCAGTGGTGGTGAACATTTTAGAGACCAAACTGCAACCCAAAACCCACTTATTTATCGCAAAGTGCCAACATTGCAATTAAACCTGAATACTGAGGTTTTAGTTCAGAAAAAAACAACTCTACATGAACATCTGTCTTAAAAGAAAAACACAACACACATGCCACAGGTTAGCCACCACTGCTCTAGACATTTCCCCCTATACAACCTACAGCCCAGCAACACTCAGCATAGCATGGCTTGTGTTTTAATGCTTCTAAGCTTTTGTACATCTATTTCCCCTTGCTGGGTTACCCTGTCGAGATTCCCAGTCCCTTCAGATTTCTGCTCACTGTCACCTCAGAAAAGTTAGCTCTTTCAGGCCTCCTTTGGCAGATGTAGAGGAGTTTCTCTTGTGCCTTATGTTTCCTTCCATCATGACAGGTGGTAGCACCACTGTCTCCTTCACTGGTCTATAAGTGCGTCACTCTATCTTTCCATTTTTGTGTACCTTAATGTCCTGCACAATCCCCTGGCATAAATTAAGCACACAATGAATAAGTAATACAGCCTAGACATAAGTGCTGTGTGAACTGAACATGTAAGCACAAGCAATACACAAGGTATATCTAATGCCTGCTGAACATACAAACCTTTTCATTCAGTCATCCAAGATATAATGAACATCTATTATATTCCGTCTATTATAAGTTAGGGTCTATGTTATCGTGGAATTAAAAATCTAGATGGAGAAACGGTAAAAAATAAGCAAACAATTTGATAATATGATTAATATTCTGCAAGAAACAAACAGGCTGCCAAGACAGAATACCAAAAAGGAATCACTTTGGGTGTAGCAAATGCAAACACCTTGAGAAAGCACAGGGAGTTGGAATGTCGTTCTAGGAACTGAACAGGAGACAGTGGTTGGTATGAGTAAATTGATAAGGTTAGTTAAGCAGAGGTTAACCAGGGCTTTGTAAGTCACAGGAAAGATTTTGGTCTCAGTGTTTTCAAACTATGCACTGAAGGTGGCAAGTGTAGAACCTTTTAGGAGGCTGCTGCATTATCCAAAGATACTGGCTGCTTGCAGCTGCGATAGCAAGGCATGTAAAGAATCCAAGAGCTCGATAAGAGGTAAAATAGCTAGGACTTAATAGACTGATGTGGGGATGAGGGGCAATAAGTTGTAGAGGATTATTTCTCTATTTCTAGCTTGACCCACTGGACGTGTGCACGTGTAGAGCACCCGCGGAGGACTGTGGGCCCGGGAGCGCGGACTGCAGCGCACACCCGTCCTGGTCTGCTCACCTCGGCTTCCCCAAGAATGGTGGCTGCACCTTCCCCACCGGCTTCCTCCGGGGCTTCTTCTCTCAGCAGCCTCTTGCTGATCAGGTGCTGCTCCCTCCGCGCCTTCCGCAGGGCTGGGGACAGCGCACCCGGATCGCTGTGGGCGGGCGCCAAGGACCCGGAACCCACAGATTGGAGCTCCGCGTCACCTCTGCCCACCTCCGACCGCTACATCCCGATTTTTGTGGGCCAGGAGCAATTTTTTTCCCCTCCCCTCGCCTGCTCGCACCTGCCTCCCGCTCCCGCCGGCGCCACCGCAGCTCCTCCACCCTACAGGCCGCCCGCCTGAGGCGGATTTGCCGCCGACCCCACATAGTGAAGCCGGAAGAAATTAGTAGACAACCCGACAACCCCAACGTAGCCCGAGCGCGTAGGAAATGGCAGAAACTGCGCAGCTGCAGCGCGAGGGGCGGGGCGGGCTGCGGGAAGGGGGGGGCCATGGAGGACGGACCAGGGGCGGGGCGGGGCGGGGCGGGCGGTAGAGGGGGAGGGCAGGGAAGGGGCCCGGCGGGAATTCCGAGAGGACTAGCTGACACACTAGGCCTGTGGTAGATTTCTCCCCTTAGCAATTCTGGAAAAGAAAGTTACTCATCCCCAATTCCCCAGGCCACCATACACTCACCCAACACAGCCTCCCCGCGCCCAACACATTCAGAGCAACCCCGAAGTCTAGGAAGAGCCTTGAAACCGTTTCGCCAGTGACTTGGCTGAAACACTGATAAGCACTGCCAGGACGCTTGATGTGCTTTGCGCCATTGAATGCTCACCACGACCTTTGTTATCCCCATTTTACTGGGGAGAAAAGCATTATTCTACTGTTATACATAAAAAGCGAGTTCCTGTTGTTTTTAGGATAAAATAAGTCTTTCACCAAATGTTGAGCACCACTGCTTCACCAGGCACTAACTAGAGAAACACTAGTGGGGGGGGGGAAATGGCTCTTAGCCCACAAAACCCAAATTGCTCTACATGATCTAAACTCTACATGATCTAATCTTTGATTTCCTCTCCAGTCTAGACGGGGGAGGGGAGGAGGCACGACACAGACACGACCTCATCTCCTCATCTCATTCATATATTCTGAGATCTCTTTGTTCTTTATACTAGTTTTCTATCCACCCCACCCCGCTTTTTCAAGGTTATTCCCTCTGCCTGGAGCCCTGTCACTGCCTTCTACCAGCACCATTCCCTTAACATTATCCTGGAGATTTCAACTCCAATGTCATCTACGCAGAACCAGCCAATGCCCTTTATGTAACCCTTTTCACAGCTGTCACTGTGAAATTATTTCACAGTGTAAGACACGGCGTAATTATTTGTTGTCTCCTCTTGTTGTAGGAGGGGAAGGGAAATTCAGAAAGTATACTTCCAGGTTCTTTATTCGCGCAGGCAATTGCAGGAGCGAATTTTAGGGCATTAGGGCATTAAGAAAGTTCATTTAAGTAACAAAAGGAAGACTGGTTTGGCCAGGTGGATAAAATAACTAGCCAATGCTGCGCTTAGGAATCTGAAAAGGCCTGGGAGGCTAGGGAGCAGGGGGCTAAGGGGTTTTAGGGGGCAAGAGAGCAAGTGCGCAAGGCAAAAAGGGAGAGAAGGGGCAAACTCGTGGTGCCATTCGCATTTATCTGGATTCTGTTCTCGTGAGAGTTTCTCGATCCTGTGAGAAGAGGGGCGATTGGAATTTCGCGCCCAGGCTGATGTCAGGTCAAGGCCACTCCCGAAGGTCATGTTGATCTTCCCAGCCAGGTCAGGCCACACACTATTCCTATATCACTCCCATACCCCTTCACAGCTCCAAGAGGGTGGAGTCCTAGAGGCATTTAAGAATTTTTATTGGAGGCCTCTGATTTTTACAAAACTATGACTTAGGCAGAGGTACAAGTACGGAAAAGGAATTGTTCCTCAAATCATCATTCTTCCCTTGAATTCAATTCTACTCCTTTTCTGTAATCTCTTCCACAAAACAGTCCATTACATACCCACAGACCATCATCTTGTCCTCCACACCTTTTCTCCAGGACCCAAATCCATTCAGCCACTGGACAGCCATTAATTGAGCACCTGTTATGCATCATGTGCTGATTGGGGATACAGCTGTTCATGATTCTTCATGCAACAAGCTGGTGTCTTAAACCCACATCTTACTCCTGGTGAGGAAGACGAGACAAATTCTCAGGCAAAAGCTATGTTCTGCCTGGAGTGTCTCCTCGGTCACAGCTACCCAAACTTCCTTTCTTTGCCTACTTGTCTGGCAACACTGTAAGCCTGTGAAAAATTATCCGTGTCTTATCTTCTACAGGCTGGGTGTTCCTTTCTCCAGAACCAATGTGGGCTCCTACAGAATCACCTCTGTAAGAGTCTTCTTCACTATGGCCCGTATTTCTAGGTCCATATTTGCTTCCCCCACCTACTGGAGCACTTGACAGGATATGTCTTGGTCAGGACTGCATCCCAGGGCTTCTCTCCAACTGTGGTGCTTGGTAGACAAGTGAGAGCTGTTTGCCAAATCACTGAGTTGGGAATTTTTGCAGAACCATCATTGCCCCTGACTTGGAGCTCCCCACCCAGAGTGCTTCCCCAAAGGTAATGGGGTTTTGCTGAGAGCCAGACTTCAGCGGCTCAAGTGCTCTAAATGTAGAGGCTCTAAGGAAGAAGAGTTAACAGTTGAGTCTACCTTCAGTAATGTAGCTCTGTGCTGATGACTTTCCTCACAGAGAGGTACCATTATTATCTCCATTTTACAAAGCAGGAGCCTAGAAATGTGAGACCCAGAAACTTGCCCACACCTCAGAAGCTTAGTGGCAGAGCTGGGATTCCAAGCCTGGCTGTTAACTTCAGAGTAGTACATAACACTGAGCTATATTCGCACCTCAGCTCTCAGGGATGCCACAGGGCCTTGGGCTTTAGTGCATGCCCAACAGGACACACTGAGGAAGCACGGGGGATACTTTCTTCTTCAAGCTGGAGGCAGATGTGCAGCTGTTCCCCAGTTAAAGAGTAAGTGTGGATTTCAAACCAGGCATGGTGGTGCATGCCTGTAATCCCAGCACTCAAGAGGATTGCTGCAAATTCAATATCAGCCTGGGCTACATAGTGACTTCAAGACCAGCCTCAACTACACAGCAAGACCCTGTCTAAAAAAAAAGAAAAAGATTTTCAAGTAGCTCTTTTCTTCAGAAGTCTAAGTGTATGAACCTGTGAGAGCTATTATAAATGCATAGCCCTACTCCTACCCTCTGGGACACTTGTTTCTCTGTCTTTTCTTTTTCTTTTTTTTGACAGGATCTCGCTGTGTAGTTTAGGGTCAGACTGGCTTTGAACTCACTGTGTAGCTCAGGCTGGCCTCAAACTTGAGGAAATCCTCCTGCCTCAGCCTCCCAAGTGTTGGGATTACAGGCACGAGCCGTCACTCCTGGCTCATTTGCTTCTTTTTCTTGGCAAAACAGGTGATTTGCTAATTACTTTTTATTCAACCTAGGTATAGCTTTTCCTTCCTGGGACACAGGAATCATGCTTGAGAGAGAGCAGGAGAGGGCAAGGTGCAAATGGGAAATGTTTCTTTCTGGCCAAACTGAAGGCTGGCGTTGTCTCAAAAGTAACAGCAAAGAAATTCCGATAAGGGACTGTCCCAAACTTAGGACCAGTTGGGATTCTAAAAAAGACAAAATAAATGCCAGAGTGGTCAGTCCAAAGCATTTATTACCTACAGAGTAGGTGCAGTGCAGGATACTCATAGTGGGAAGCAAAAGAAAGATGTTCTACCTATGTATGTCACAACAAGGAAGTCAAGACATGGTTTATATGAGGCTCAAGGAATTAGGCTTAGGGCCAAGGCTAGTTTCTTTCAGTGTTCTGGGAAACAACCTAAACATCTTTATTAGTGCCTGGAAATTTTCAAGGCCATGGCTTGGGTTCAGGATTGCAGAGGAAGCAGGACACAAAATAAATACACAAAAATAAATAGCATTCCTGTACACCAACGGTGAACCCACCAAGAAACAAATTAGACAAACAATCTCATTAATCATAGATTCCAAAGAAATTAAATATTTAGGAATTAACCTAACCAAGGAAGCAAAAGACTTCTATAATGAACACTAAAGTATCCTGAAAAAAAGAAACTGAGGGCTGGGGATTTAGCTCAGTGGTACAGCGCTTGACTTGCAAGCAGAAGGCCCTGAGTTCGAGCCCCAGAACCAAAAAAAAAAAAAAAAGAATTTGAAGAAGACATCATAAAATGGAAAGATACCACCTGTTCCTGGATAGGTAGAACCAATACGTCAAAATGAACATGTTACCAAAACTAATATATAGATTTAATGCAGTCCCAATCAAAATACCATCAGTATTTCTCACTAGAGAAAATAATCCTAAAAATGATGTGGAACCAGAAGAGCAAAAGCAATCCTAGGCAAAAAGAGCAAAGCAGATAACATCAAAATCCCAGATTTAAAGCCATATTACAAAGCTACAGTGATAAAAACAACATGCAACTGGCACAAAAAATAGATATGTGAATCAGTGAAACAGAATAGAGGATGCAGAAACAACCCTGCATACATTCAAATATCTGATCTCTGACAAAGAGGCCAAAAACATATACCAGAGAAAAGATAGCCTCTTTAACAAACAGTGCTGGGAAAACTGATTATCCATATGTAGAAGACTGAAGCTATACCTGTATCTTTCACCATTTACTACACTAAAATCAAAATGGATCAAAGACCTGAAACAGAAACACTGAATCTGACAGAAAATAAACTACATAAAACTCTTGAAGACACAGGCATAGGCAAGGACTTCACGAACAGAGCCCCATTTGCACAAGAAATGACACCAAGAATCAACAAATGGGGTTATATCAAATAAAAAACTTGTGCACAACAAAGAAAACAACCAACAAAGTGAAGAGACGACCTACAGAATGGGAAAAAAAAATTTTGCCAGCTTCTCTTTGGACAGAAGACTAACAAACAGAACAAATAAAGAACTCAAAAAAATTAGACTCCACCAAAAAAAAGACATGATCAAAAAATGGGCAATTGAGAAGCCAGGTGTGGTGGCACACGCTTGTGACCCCAACACTTGGGAGGCTGAGGTAGGATTATCGCTACAAGTTTGAGGCCAGCCTGGGCTACACAGTGAGTTCAAAGCCAGCCCGGACTACATGGTGAGACCCTGTTTCAAAAAAACCAAAAAAAAAAAAGGGCATTTTGAAATGAATAGTGCCACATGTAGTATTGTACACCTTGTAATCCCAGCACTCAGGAGGCTGAGGTGGTAGGATTGCCATGTGTGCAAGGCCAGCCTGGACTACACACTAAGATCCTATCTTAAAAAACAAAATACAAACAAATAAACAAACAAAAGAATAGACACTTCTCAGAAGTACAAATGACCAATAAGTACTGTATATGAAAAAGTGTTTGGCATTTTTGTCCATTAGAGAAATACAAATCAAAACAACACTGAGATTTCATCTTGCTCCAGGAAAAATGACTATCATCACATTGAACTCAAAAAAACAACAAATGCTGGCAAAGTCGTAGGGGAAAAGGAACTCTTCTAGATTGTTGGTAGGAAGGTAAACTAATACAAGCATCATGGAAATCAGTATGGAGATTCCTCAAAAAACTAAAAATCGAAATTCCATTCAACCCAGCTATACCTCTTCTGGTTATCTTCCCAAAAGTTAAGGACATCATGTTATGTCATACATGCATACCCATGTTTGTAGCAGCACAACTCACAATAGCTAAATCTTGGAAACAGATGAATGTCTATCAACAGAAAATGTATTTATACACAACAGAGTACTAGTCAGCCATAAAGAAGAATAAACTTGAGCTATTTGCAGGTACATGAATGCACCTTGAGAACATAATGCTATGAGAAATAAATCAGACACAGGCTAAATATTGCATGATTTTTCTTATATGAGAAACTCGCAGTATAGGGGCTGGGGATTTAGCTCAAGTGGTAGAGTACTTGCCTAGCAAGTGTGCAAGGCCCTGAGTTCAATCCCCAGCACCACCCCCCAAAAAAAATTAAAGCCAAAGTATAAATAATTTAAAGAGAAAACAAAAGATAGACAGTAGGAAAAAGGAGGTAGACCTTTTGCAGATAGGAAGAGGACCTAGGGATGGAGAGGAGTGCAAAGGGAAGTAAAAAGGATCAACATTTCATATGTATATGTACCAACACCCCACAATGAATTATGTATCACAAACATGCATAAATAAACAAAACAATGGATTGTCCCTTTGCTTTCCTCCTGTAGAATGATCCTTTCATGTGTGAATGGGCCACTGTCTTTCACCTGTAAATTGAACCTTACTTTCTATAAATTCATAAATTCCACAGATTTCCACCTCCAAATTATATAACTATAACCAGCCCCAGATCATAATGCACCTCTCTTGAAGCCCCACACTCTGTTTTCTTCAATGGGCTGGGGATTTAGCTCAAGTGGTAGAGTGCTTGCCTAGCCCCGAGTTCTATCCCAAGCACCAAAAAAAGAGAAAAAAAAAGTGTCCTAGACTCTATTTTCTTCAAGTGTGTACTTCTTTAATTCTGCCTAATAAAGCTTTTTGTGCCCTTCAAAAAAAAAAAAAAAAAACTGAAGGGGAAAATGCACCTGGCCAGGTCACAGAGCCATCGAGGGAGGCAATCGGCTCTATTTCTTAGGACAAGAGAAAAAAGTTCCAAGTGTACCTTGGGGAACCCTGCAGGAAAATTGTGTTTGAAACATCGTGCTCCCCAATTTTGGGGCAGGAAATGGGTACTATAAGTGAGAGAATGATTTAGCCAATGTATCTTTGTTTAACACCTCTATTTTTGGGGGGGGTGCTGGGAATCGAATTCAGGGTTTTTGCGCTTGATAGGCGAGTGCTCTACCGCTGAGCGAAATCCCCAGCCCCTAACACCTCTACTTTTAAGAGAAAGAGTATCTTCAAGTATGGTGCTGCACACCTGTAAGCCCAGCACTTGGGAAGCTGAGGCAGGATGATCACTGTGAGTTCAGGGCCATCATGAACTACGTAGTGGGACCCTGTCTTTAAAAAAAAAAAAAAAAAAAGATATTCAGTCTTTAGACCAACTTCTGTCTCTTGAACCTCATTCTACTCCCTGGAGTCAACAGATGAAATTCTCAGTCTCCTCCGTAAAACATCCAGTCAAATACCTGAGGAAAATCAGGGGCTTGGATCTGGTTAGCAAGAGGGTAATAGTAACCAGAACTAGGAACAAGTGAAGGAAACCAATCAGGTTGAGTCGCAGGGGTATCGACCTGAGGGCGGGGAGCCCGGTACACTGGCGATCCTTGTTTCCCCATACCCACCAGACACGCCTGGGGCGTTTGAGTCATCCCGCCTCTGCCTGGGCTGCCTGGCACCAAGTGCCTTAAATCTTGAAAAAGCCTTCCTGTTTTGGTCACTCTCCCCACAGCAAGCTGCGTTGCAATATTTCTTAGAAGGGAAGTGAGTGAGCCGGTTGGAAGAAGGGAAGTGGGGAAGCGACCAGAGTTCACAGGAGGGAGCCGTGATAGTTAGGGTTACGTAAACTCCTAGGGGGTGCCCAAGAGATAAGCGCGTCGAGCCAGCAAGCGGGAGCGCGCCACAGTGCGGGAAAGAAGCCAAAGCCCTTTCCAGAGCTCGCTCTCGGAACTTCTCGACCATGGTGAGTACACGGTCTCAGGATCGAATCAGGGCCGCCCAAGGAAGCCCAGGGCCGGGCTGGGGCTTGCCCTGATCTCCGCTGTCTGGCAGGACCCCGCGCCCTGTGCGTTGCTGTTGTTGCTGCATCTCCTGCGCGTCTCGGCGGACACCTTGCCCTCGCCGCTGCCGCGCGAGCCCTGCGAGCTGGACGACGAGGACATCCGCTGCGCCTGCAACTTCTTGGATCCGCAGCCCGACTGGTCCAGCGCCCTCCAGTGTACGGTGGCCGTCGACGTGGAGATCCGAGCCGGCGGCCGCAGCCTGGAACCGTTTCTGCAGCGCGTGGACCCCGAGGCCGACCCGCGGCAGTACGTGGACCTGGTCAAGGCCCTGCGCGTGCGGCGGCTCACGGTGGGAGCTGCGCGGGTGCCCGCTCCGTTGCTGTTCGGCGTGCTGCGGGTGCTAGCGTACTCCCGCCTCAGGGAACTGACGCTCGAGGACATCGAAGTCACCGGAGCGCCGCCGCCCGCACCTCTGGGAGCCTCCGGGCTTGGGATCGCCACCATGCGCCTCCGCAATGTGTCGTGGGCAGCCGGCGGTGCCTGGCTTGCTCACCTGCAGCAGTGGCTCAAGCCCGGCCTCCTCCAGGTACTGAACATTGCCCAAGCCCATTCGCTTGCCTTTCCCTGCGAACAGATCCGCAGCTTCCCCGCCCTCACCACCCTAGACCTGTCTGACAATCCTGGGCTGGGTGAGCGCGGACTGGTCGGGGCTCTCTGTCCCCACAAGTTCCCGGCCCTCCAGAATCTAGCTCTACGCAACGCGGGGATGGAGACTCCCAACGGTGTGTGCGTCGGCCTGGCGACGGCTGGGGTGCAGCCCCACCGCCTGGACCTCAGTTTCAATTCGCTGCGGGCTACTGCAAACGCCGGCTACCCGGAGTGCTTGTGGCCCAGCTCTCTAAACTCCCTCAATCTGTCATTTGCTGGGCTGGAGCAGGTGCCCCAGGGACTACCCGCCAGGCTCAACGTGCTGGATCTCAGCTGCAACAGGCTGAGTAGGGCACCACGGCCAGACGAGCTCCCCAAAGTGGGTAACCTGTCGCTGGGAGGAAATCCCTTCCTCGTCGGTGCCGAAGCCCCCTCTGCCCAGGGGAACACTATGAACTCCGAGTCTGGCATGGCCCCAGACTGTG
The DNA here is from genome assembly GCA_004026905.1 of Hystrix cristata. Classification (NCBI taxonomy): domain Eukaryota; kingdom Metazoa; phylum Chordata; class Mammalia; order Rodentia; family Hystricidae; genus Hystrix; species Hystrix cristata. The sequence continues at coordinate 37,544 of PVJO010002453.1, forward strand.
CGCGTTCGCATCTGGCGGTGGGGATGTCAGGAACACTGGCTGTGCTCCAAGGGATCCGGGGCTTTGCCTAAGGCCCAAGGGAGAATGGCTGCCCTGATTCGGGAGCCCCATCAGAATGACCTGCCCTTCCTGGTCAGCCAACCCTCTGTCTCACCTTTATTAAAATCTTGAACCATGGGTCATGTCATTCACTCGGCAGATCTTTACTGGGTGTCTGCTATGTGCTGGGCTTAAGACTGGGTAGGGAAACCATTTTACTTAAACTTTCTTCACCCTTAATCCCTAGAAACTCTATCCGCCCAAGAAAAGAACTGCAGGGGCAGAAAGACAAAGAAATGTTGCCTGGTTAAGACTGCTGGGAGAAATAATAAATGTGTATTCCCGGCTTTCTGAGCAGGTTACTAGCACTTGGGTTAAAGGGTAACGAAAGGTAAACATACCTTGGAGGATACAGAATGTTTCCTCTCTGGCTCACTTTTCAAGAGCCAAAGGTAATAAGCCTCAGAGACGTTGTTTATACACTTTCTTTTTCTTCCCTACACCACCCCCAGAGGGAAGGAAACTCAGAGTTGCACAATTTCAAGGACCCTTTCCCGTGGCATAAAACTCCTCTGCCCCTAGGGGTACCATAGCTTTCACTGTGTCCAAACCCTGCCCAAGAGGAAGTAGGGTATGGAAAAGGGATGTAAGATATAATCTATTACTCAACCACAGATCTTCTGTCCTGTTAATACATATGTGGTAATCCTTTCAGACTGACGTTTTGATTTGCAAACAGGATAACCTTTCAGACCCCTCACAACTTCAGGATAAATAGGATATGCCCTCTAAACCACATTCACTCAGAGATGCAGTGTGTGAGCCATCAAGAGGTGCTGTTCATGCTGAATCCCTTCCTTATTACAGTGAGAAGGAAGCCACATCCATCAGAGAGTTAGATACCGACTTCGCAGAGGACCTGGGACAGGGATGGGGAAGACATACAGCCACATGCTTCTCCCTGGTTCAGGCAAGTTTGCAGAGCTACACAGATAGGAATGGAGAATGGAGACTAACGCTGACTGGAAAGTTATAGAGGTAACCAGAAGTAGACTCAAAGAATGGCAGAAGACTGCTGAATTAGCTGTACACCCACCACAGTATCCCCTCTGCCAGCATGTTAGGAAATTTCCAGTATCAGAGAATTAATCACCTCAAGGCAGATTTTTTTAATTGTTTTTTGTTTTTTTGGTTTTTTTTTTTTTTTGATAGGGTGTCACTGTATATTTCAGACCGGCCTTGAACTCACTGTGTAACCCAGGCTGGCCTCGAACCCTCAGCATTTCTCCTGCCTCAGTCTCTTAAGTGCTGGGATTACAGGTGTGCACCACCACACCCAATTCAAGGCAGTTTCTTCTATTTGAATATCTCTGATTACAGTTCATCAAACAATTGCAGAGCCCCAGTTCTACCTTAAGCCCAGTGCTAAAAATGAACCCAAAACATAAATATCCTCAGGAAATTCTCAGTCCAATAAGAGAAGCAGACACACAGAAGTTGTAATTCAAGTAGAGGGAAGAATCAGCTCAATAAGGGGAAGTAGCTCTTAGGAAGGATTTGCAAATTAAACACTTGATGCAGTCTTGCAATATGGCTGTCACACCCTCAAGGAGGACATTTCAGGGAAAAATGAGCAGCACATTCAGAAGCTCAGAATCCTGAAAGTAGATGACTAGAGCTAGGAATTGTACCTCATTAGGTAGAGCTGGGGATTGTGGTAGAAGCCCTGGATATTCATTCAAGTACCCGTTACTGTTAAAACGATACTAAACGATAGGAATATAGCAGTAAGAAAGCAGAAATTCCTTCTCATGTGGAGTTCAGATTTTAGTTGCATGATGAATGTCATGGATTGAATGCATGTTTGCGTCCTCTTGTAATTCATATGTTGAAGCCCTAACCCCTAGAGTGGCAGTGGTGCCTCTCTGGGAGCAATTAGGTTAGCCATAGTGTGGGACCCAACAGAATCAGTGTCCTTATAAGAGATAGAGAAAATCCACACATGATTTCTTTCTCCCCTATATATGCATCAAGGAAAGACCATGTGAGGACAGTGAGGCTGTGACCATCTATAAGCCAGGAATCAAGCCATCACCAGACAGAAAACATGCTGGCCCTTGATCTTCATAACATTGAGAAAATAAATTCCTGTTGTTTAAGCTACCCAGTATATGGCATTTTGTTATGACAGCTGTCTAAGACAGTGATTGTATTATGATACATCTGATTGTGATAAGTGCTATGAAGACAAATGAAACAGAAAAGAGGCAGTTAAGGATTGGCGTGACATACAGGATTGGCGGGGAATGCCTCTCAGATAAGGAACATTTGAATAGCGTGTTGGGTGAACTGGGAGCTTGAGGATATATGAAAGAATATCGTTTCAGGCAAACACCAAGATCTTGGGGCCTTTGGGATGTTAAAGGAAACAGTAAGGAGGCCAGTGCAGCTACAGCAGAAAAACCGAGGTGGAGGAGGGGAAAAGAAGAGGTCAGAGCAGTAGCAGGAAACAGGTCATATAGGACCTTGTAAAAGACTGTTTTCAAAGTATGGTCAAGGAAAGTCTTAGTCTGCAAATTATTATTACTGTGCTGTGATAAGATAAGTGCAAAAGTAAAGAGTAAGTCTTTAAACTATCCTGTATGTGTGTGTGTGTCTGTGTGTCTGTGTATGTGTGTGTGCGTGGTCCTAGGGATTGAACCCAGGGCCTTGCCCATTCTAGGTAAGCACCACTAAGATACACACCCAGCCCCCTCTCTCCCCCTTTCTGCTGTGCAAGGGATCAAACTAAGGTCTTCCATAAGGCAATGTTGAAAAAAGAAAAACAAAGCTGGAGGACTCAACCTTCCAGATTTCAAAACTTTCTACAAAGCTACAGTAATCAAAATAGTGTGATACTGTCATAAAGGCAGACATATAAATCAATGGAATAGACCAGAGATTCCAGAAATAAGCCTTTGCATGTATAATAAAATGATTTTGGGGAAGGATGCCAAAACCATTCAGTGAAGAAAAAGACAGTCTTTTCAACAAATGGTACTGGGGAAATTGGATATCCCCGTGCAAAAGAATGAAATGGATCCTTATCTAACACCATATATAAAAACTAACTCAAAATGGATCAAAGACATAAATATCAGATCTAAAACAATAATCTTTTATAAGAAAATATAGGTAAAACTTTGCAACATTAGATTTGGATATGACACCAAAGGCACAAGTAACAAAGGAAAAAATAAGCTAACTGGATTTCATGAAAAAAAATTTTTTTAAATTGTGTACCAAAAGATACTGTCAACAGTAAAAAGAATGAGAGAGAATATTGGTAATCATATCTGATAAGGAGTTAATATCCAAAATATGCAAATAACTCCTAAAATGCACATCAGAAAAATAATCCAATTTGAAAGTGGGTAAAGGACATGAATAGATACTTTTCTAAAAAATATATGTATGATATATAAGCACATAAAAAGATGCTTAACATTACTAATTATTAAGGTAAAGTAAATCAAAACTACAATGAGGCTAAGGTAAAAGGAGAGACTGAGTCCAGGAATCTGGGACTGTAGTGTGCTGTGCCAATCAGGTATCTGCACAATGTAATAATAATGGGACTGCACCTGTGAATAGCCACTGCACTCCAGCCTGGTTTACGCAATACGGCCCTGTCTCATAGAAACAAAGCTAGAAAACCTACAAGGAGATACCTCCTCATATTTACTAGGATGATTAGTATTTAAAAAATAACAGAATGTCCCCAGGACCAAAAAAAATTAAAAAATAAAAAGAGAAAACAATAAGAATCGGTAAAGATGTAGAGCAATAGGAACTCTTGCACACTATTGGTGGGGTTGCAAGATGGTACAGTTACTGTGGAAAATGAAAAAAATCTCTGGAAGAGACCATGTTGTACTCATTCAGTTCTGAATCTCCAACCCCCAAGGCAGCGCCTTTATAACTCATGGTGGATACTCCTTCGATCTTTACTGAATGATCAATCAAATAAGAGGAATGAATTTAGGACTGGGATATTACTGCCATGAGGAGAGAGAAAAAAAAAACACTGAGTACCATTTTACTATACTAAGATCCACCAAAAAGATTTTTCCCAACCCAGTTTGGAGACTGGAAATGATGAGTTATAATTCCAGTCTCAAGGTATGTGATACATTTTTTTTTCTGATAGTACCCAGGAACATACACAGAAGATATGTTTATTTGAGGTCATGGTAGAAATTCAGTGAATTCCCAGTGAAGTCCAAAGACTGAGAAGTTTGAACTGATAGAGCAAGGCTGAATAACGTACTCTAGAGGAGGAAGGAAGTGAAGCAAGGAGGGGAATATGACTGACAGAAGCAAAGTCTGCACTTCCACATGGCATTTTGTGGCCAAATATCTGGTGTGCTGTCATGGATTTTATGCTGAAAGAATGAGATATGGCCTTGGGATTTCCTTGTATGAGTCAAATCTGTTTCCCTGCAACTTCCTCTTTTGTCTTTGTTCTGTCATTTGGAACCAAGTATATACTAGCTCTTTTCCTTGGCTACTGAGAAAAGAGGTTTGCTCTTCAAAAAATTTTCTCTCTTTCTCTCTCTCTCTCTCGCTCTCTCTCTCCTACCCAGTCTTCTCTTTTCCAACACAAACCTTTCAGTCTCTTTTTTTCTAAAAAACTCCCTTATTCTTTCCAACATGGGAAGTTTTTTTATGAGCCTCTTAAAATCATACGCAGGGGAAAACATTGGAACATTGAAACATTGACTTGAATGTTTGTGCATATTTTTTAAATATCTAGTTTTTAAAGGCATGATATTATGTGTGATAAATATGATATTGTGTCTATGTTTAAGAAAGCATTCTTGACAAATATATCACAAGGAAATAATAGTCCTTATGAAGATGGACACTGGAATCTTCAACAAAATACTAGCAAACCAAATCCAGCAACATATAAAAGGAATTACACACTATGAGCAATTGGAATTTATTCCAGGGGTGAAAAATTGGCTTAACATCTAGAAATCACTGTAATATACCACATCAATAGAATAAAAAAAGAAAATTTCATAATTATCTAATGAGATGTGGGAGCATTTGACAAAATCCAAGGCTCTTCATAAAAAGCGCTCAACCAAAGGAAAAGCAGGGAACTTCCCTGCATGATAAAGGACATCTACCAGAAAAGTTAGTTGAGATCATACTAAGCGATGAAAGACTGGATATTTTTGCTCTATGTCCAAAACAAAACAAGGATGTATGTTCTCACTACCTCTGTTCAACTTTGTATTAGAAGTTCTGGCTGTGACAATTATGAAAAAGAAATAAGAGACATGTCGATTCTAAAACTAGAAGTAATACTATCTTAATTCACAGATGATACAGTCATGGGTATAAAAAATCCTATGGAGCCAGGCAAGGTGGTACATGCCTGTAATCCCAGCCACGTGAGAGGCTGAGACAGGAGTACTGGGATTCTGAATTTGCCACCACCCTGGGCAACTTAGTGAGACCCTGTATCAAAATAAAAGAAATAAAAAGGGGCTGGAGATGTAGCTCAGTGATAGAGCACTTGTCTAGCATGCACAAGCGCCTAGGTTTAATCCTCAGGACTACCACTACCACCACAACAAAAAATCCTATGGATTCACTGAAATACATTAGAATGAATCAACAAGTTCAGCAAGGTCACAAGATACAAGATTAATAAGCCAAAGTCTATCGTATATTGTGAGAACATTCTGAAAATTGAATTAGGAAAACAATTCCAAACTGGGCATGGTGGCACATCCCTGCAATCCCAGCACTCTGGGAGGCTGAGCCAGGAAAACTGAAAGTTTGAGCCCAGCCTGGGAAAGTTAGTGATTTAGTGAGACCCTGTCTCAAAATAAAAAAAATAGAAGAGCTGAGAAATGTAGCTCAGGGTGAAGGCCCTGGGTTCAATTCCCTGTACATGTACCAAAAAAGAAAGGAGGGAAGAAAGAGGGAGAGGGAGAGGGTGAGAGAGAGAGAGGGAGGAAGAAGAAGAAGGAGGTAGGGAAGGGGAGAGAGAGAGATGGGGGTGGGAAATTCCATTTACAATAGTGGCATAAAGAATAAAATACTTAGGAATAAATATAACAAAAGAAGAGCAAAACTTAAACTCTCAGAGCTACAAAATACTGCTGAAAGGAATTAAAGATCTAAGTAAATGGAGTAAGTAACATCCTGTGCTTATGGATCTTAATATTATTACTATAAAGACAATTCTCCCCTAATTCATCTACAGATTTGGTGAAATCCTTAAAAGGATCTGAGCAGCCAGGGTTTTGTACAGAATGATGAGCTGATTTTAAAGTTCTTAGGATTTCAACAGACACAGACAGAATAATCCTGTAGAAGAAGAACAAAGTCGACGGACTCATTCTTCCTGATTTTAAAACATTGTGAAGCAAGAGTTAATTAAGACGATGTGGTACTAGCATAAGGACAAACACTGAGGTCAATGTAGTAGATGTAGTAGAAGTTAAGAGTTTAGAAATAAACCAGTGTGTCTATGTGCAACTGATTCTGGCAAGGGTGCCAAGAACATTAAATGAGGAAACACTTGTCTTTTCAACTAGTGGCACAGAGACACCTGATACTCACACTCAGACTCATGAATTTGGGTCCTCTCTCAGATCATGTACAAAAATTAACTCAAAATAGATTGATGACCTAAATATAAGTAACCAAACTAGAAATATAGGAATTAGTCTACATAGTGGTTCATCAAAAAGCTAAACATACAACATGTAATTATCATGTAAACATGTAATTACCATACAATCAAACACTACTGTTTGCTATATATCTAAATGAATTGAAAAGGGATATCCAGTTGGGCATACCTGTAATCCCAGGACTCAGGAGGCTGAGGCAGGAGGATTGTGATGAGTTCAAGACCAGACTGCACTACAAAGTGAGAACCCTGCCTCAAAAAGAGGAAGAAAGAAAGAAAGAAAACTACAGACCAATACCTCTTATAAATGTAAAAATTCTTGGAAAATACTAGTAAATCAAATCTGTAAACACATAAGGATCAAAAACAATGACCAAGATGGAGTTATCCCAAAAACACAAGTGTGGTTCAAAATAAGACATTCAACCAATGAAATATATCTCATCAATAGAATAAAAGGGAGCAAAAACACTTAGTAAAAGTGGAATAAAAGGAAGCTTCCTGAGTATGATAAAAGGTATTTGTGAAAAACACATATGTAATATCATATTCAATGATGCAAGACTGAAAACATTTTCCTTAAGATTGGGAAGGAATCAAGAATGCCTTGTTCGGCTGGGGATTTAGCTCAGTGGTTAAAGTGCTTGCCTTGCAAGCACAAGGGCCCGAGTTCAATCCCCAGCACCAAAAAAAAAAAAAAAAAAAAAAAAAAATAGAATGCCTTGTTCATATTGCTATTCACTATTATACTGGAAGTCTTAGTCTGGAACAATTAGGCAGGAAAAACAAAGAAAAAGCATCCAAACTGGAAAGGAAAAAGTAAAATTGTACAGTATTTGCAGATGATCTAATACAGCATATAGAAAATCTCATAGAATCCACAAAAAATAAACAATGACTAGAAATAAAAAAGAAATAATAAATAAAATCAGCAATTTCAGGGTACATGATAAACACATAGAAATTAGTTGTGTTGAGCCAGGCATGGTGGAACGTGCTTGTAATCTCAGCACTCTAGGAGGCTAAAGTAGGAGGATTTCAATTTAGAGCCCAGCCCAGGCAATCTAGCAAGTCTCAGTCTCAAAGAATACAAAAGAGGCTGAGGATGTACCTCAGTGCAAAGGCCCTGGGTTCAATCCTCAGTACTGCCCCCCCCACTGCAATTTGTTGTTTTTCACATTAGCAATGAAAAATCCAGAAAGAAAAGCTTTTTTAAAATACTATTCACAATGGTATCCAAAAGAACAAAATTACCAAAGAGGTAAAGTATTTCTACAATGAAAGCTAGGAAACACTATGGAAAGAAATGAAAGAAAACCTAAATAAATGGAAAAACAATACATGTTCATAGATTGGAAGACCCAATATCCTTAGGATGGCAGTATTACTCAAAGCAATCTACAAATTCAATACAGTTGTAAAATTTTAACTGTAATCCCAGCACTCTGGGAGACCGAGGCAATGGAATCAGAAGTTTGAGCACAACCTGGGCAGTTTAACAACTTAGCAAGATTCTGTTTCAAAAAATGAAAAAGGACTGAGGATGTAGCTCAGTGCGAAGGCCCTGAGTTCAATCCCTGATACTGCTCTTAAAATTTGTTGGTAAGAATGTAAAGAAATAAGAACCCTCATACTTTGCTGAAGAGAAGGAAATAGTGCAGCAATTCTGGAGACAATTTGGCAGTTCCTCAAAAATATAAACATATATATTTACCAGTTACAATTAATTCCACTCCTTGGTATATACCCAAGGGGAATTAAAACATATCCATACAGAAAATTGCACGCACATACAGTATTTATAGAAGCATTATTCATAATAAGCAAAAAGTGAAGACAACCCAAATGTTCATCAACAAACTATGGATAAATAAACCATGCTATATACGTATGATGGACTATTATTCATCCAAAAAAGGAACAAAGTATTGATACATGCCACAGTTTGGACCCCCAAAACCAATGCTGAGTGAAAGAAGCTAGATACTAAAGTTACATATTCTTTGATTTACTTCAGAACAGCCAAATTCATAGAGACAGAAAGCTAATTAATAGTTACCCCAGCAAGAGAGGGGAAAAGTAGGAAATGATTACTTAATGGGTATGGTGTGTGGGGTTTTTTTTTGTTTGTTTGTTTGTTTGTTTGTTTGGTGTGTGTTTTGAGATGATAAAAAAGTTTTGGAACTAAAGAGAAGTGATGGTTGCACAACAGTGTGAATAGACTAAGTGCCACTGAATTATACACTTTAAAATGCTTAATTATCTATGATACAAATTTCACCCCAATTTTAGAAAATCCAAAGGGAGAGAATGAAACTGTAAATGGTTACAAATCACTGCAATAGGCATGATAAATAAGATGTACAAGGACAGACCTTTTTTTGTTCTAAACAGTTTTATTGAACAGATGAGAAATCAGCATGTGTACAGCCTGTGCCTGTGGCCCTTGCAATTGGCAGCTACAAACAGTGTTGTCCTTTCAGTCTCTGGGAGCATAGAGGCCTGGCCCCTCTCCTTCGTCTTGCTGCTCCTGACTTGGGGGCCTGGAAGGAATGGGGGGTCATGTGGCTAGAGAAGGACCCTGAGGAAAGGTGGAAGGGGCAGGGTTGGGTTGCAGGGGAGATCCTGAGGAATGGGGAGAGGGAAGGGATACTGTATGAAGGTAAAGGCTGAGTCTACCTCCCTTCACATTGGAGGAACAATCAATCAGGCATGGCTAAAATAGAGTGCTGATCTGGGTTGTGTTGAAACAGGAGTGGTGAGGAACTGTCCTTGCGCCTCAGTTCCAAGGTTAAGGCCAGGGCTAACTACCTTAGGCTTTGGACCACTGATAGAAATGTGGTTGGAGGTGTTTCATGTCATACTTATTAAAGCAAATGTGGGTTGGAAATGTTTCATTACGATCTCCTTGTACTGAACAGGGAACTAGATGACAGGTCAGGCAACCTCCTGACTTTGGGGTCCCCACACCTGGGTTGTTCTCCAGTGCCAAATGCGAGGACATCAGTTCCCCAGTGATTCAAAGGCAAGGGACTTCTTTTTATGGCCCTTGATCTTGTCTGCACACTTCTCTGCCTCCCATAGTGACTTCTGAGCTGGGACTCCTCAGGCTTATTCTGAGGGACAGCAAGGAGCCCAGCCCCTTTCCTACAGAGAATCTTTTGGATCCTGTAAACCGCAGCCTCTCCTCGCCCCTTCTTGGTCCTGCTTTTGTCTCCCTCTGAGCCTGTTGCTACTATTCCTCTGGGCTCTGACATGGGGGCTCAGGAGTCCTGGCCAGTTGATGACATGGAAGAGGTTAAGATCACTCCTCGGCCTTTAGGCTAAGATCAAGTGGAAGAGGTTAAGAATGGGGGTCTGCCGAGTGAGGCTGGGGGGAGGGCCTGGTCCCACTTAGACTACAAAGACAGATGTCAGATACCAGGCGTGGGAGCTCCTTAGAGGGATGGGAGTTCAGGCAGACCCCAAACCGAAGGGAGCCAGATGCCCAAGCTCAAATCGTTAGTGATGTGTGGCAGGGCTGGCTGAGAGAGAGTCCTGGAGGTCTCTATGGTGGCTGGGAAGGAAATAGCAATGGAAGCACAGGAGAGGGCAGGTGCAGCAGGCAGTGGCAAGCAGCCTCACTCAGAGTGGACCAAGGCCCCAGCTCCTGTCCAAAGCCAAAGCCAAAGCACATCGGAAGGAGGGTTTATGCCAAGACCTCCCAGTCCTGATTACCTTCTCCACAGCATAGACTGCTTGCCTAATTGAGGGCAGCACTCAGAGCTGCTGATCTGGGTGAACCTGGACACACTGGGGTTGGTGGCAGGCCTGTGGCCAGGGGTTTACTCATGTTTGATGCCCAGTGACTCTCCCTTAGTACTCAGTGTGCCTGTGCCCTGCCCATAGCCATTGCCTTGTGGCCCATAGTTTTTGCCATAGCAGAACTTGCAGTAGATCTCTTCCCTGTGCACAGCAACAGTGGTGCTGTCCAAATTCGTCCTGTAAACCACGCCCAGGAAGCAGGATTTATGGACGCTGTCACTCTCACACTAGTCCCCTTCAGCACACCCCGTATTGCTTGCCTCCTCCACGGTTCAGCATTCTGGCAGCTGCTGGGTGACCTGGAACTGGGTTTTGAAAGGTAAGAGTTTAGGCAGTTGCAAGTGTAGAAAGTGAGAGAAAGAAGTTCTTTATAAAAGGGGGGGAAAGAGTGAGTGACAGTTCCATGCAGAGGGAACAGAATGGGCAAAATCTTGAAGGTGTGAGAAAGCAGGAAAGGAAGGCAGGGCCCAATGTTGAAGGGTTTGGTGGACCTGTTGATGTGTTTGGACAAGGACACTGTCAGGATTTATTTCTTGGAGGAGCAACATAAACATCTTCTTTTTGTTCAAATTAAACTTTCTTTATCTTGGTAATATTTTATTGCACTTGTTTGAAAAATATTCATATGCTGCTTACCATGTCTGGCATTGATTTAATGCTTATTAGAAATTTACTTAATCTCAGCTTTCAATGTCTAGGGTCCCGTGAAACATCTAGAAGTCTGAAGGCACCAAAGCCAGAATCCCTGACTCAGTAGGCATAGAGTAAGGCCTGAAATTTGCTCTCAATCCAATTTCCAGTAGATACTGAGACTGCAGACAGAGGGAACACACTTTGAGAAATACTGCTTTACATCAGCCTTATAAAGAAGGTAGCATTATTATCACCATCATTCACATTTAAAAAACTAATAGGCATGTTGTCACAAGCCTGTGATCCCAGCACTCGGGAGACTGAGGCAGGAGGAGTGCCATGAGTTTGAGGCCAACCGGGGCTACCTAGTGAGTTCAAGGCCAGCCTGAACTACATAGCTAGACCCTGTATCAAAAAAAAAAAAAAAAAAAAAAAAAAAAAAAAAAAAAAAAAAAAAAAAAAAAAGTAAACAGAAAGTTAAACAACTTCCCAAGAGCATTCAACTCCTAGTGATGAAATTGGAATTAAACACCAGATGACACCAGCATATCTCCTAGTTTAAAGGTTGCAAACATGCAGAATTTAGGACTGGGAATTTCAGGTCTTGTTTGCAATATATAAATATCACACACAACACAAAGTCACACCTATACACACCCATACACACAGCCAAAACTGAAATCAGAGATAACAAATATTTAGAGATACTAACAGATGCCAAGCGGGCAGTAAGGGAAAGTGTTTAAGAAACTCTTTAAGCCTTTTCGGTGAAGTTTATTTTGGTCCTACATGGATGAAACCAGGTCGTAGAAATACACACATATAAATGTACAAAATAACTAATAAGTCTGTAAAAAACTACGAGAAGAAACAAATTTCAAAATTGAAAATTCAACATCTGTGGTTTTAAACATTTATTTTTAAAAATAAACATCCTTCTAAACTTATGTTGTGGTTTTATTGCAATCTACTTTTGCCAATAAAGGCAAAGTGAACGTAAGAACCCTGATCAGATTTTACTCAATGAAGCAGTGTTTCATGAATGCTTACGGTCAGTCTACAGTCAGTCCAGGTTCCAGTGTGAAGCTGAATTATCTCCTATGGGTATTTAGGCGAGAATGACAACAGTAAGGCATTGCAAAATGGTACATCATCTAAGGTTAAACTGTATTTTACAGGGGTTTGGGGATTTAGTTCAGTGACAGAATGCTTGCCTGGCAAGTACAAGGCCCTGAGTTCAGCACCACCTCCAAAACAAAAGATTTTAAAACATGTGTTTTGCCCTTGTTGAACGCAATTCAATTATTAGCTGTTTTTAAGTACAGCATTTAATCCAGTTTTGATTGTACTTCAAAAACTCTGACTTTTCCAAAGATAAAGAACAATTCTTTCTGGAGTATTTCCCTTTGGAATGCTCCCTACTTGGCATCAAGTAGCTATTGATCATCTCTCTCTTCCCCCTTTTTCTCCACCTTCAAATAAATTGTCTTCTCTTAGTTTAAAAAAAAAGTTTTGTTATAACAAAAATTAAACTTAAAAACACATTTACATTTATTTTTAAACATAAACATTTATTTTTAATTTTTATAAACAATGAATGTTAATGGTATATAAAGAAGACAACCTCATTACATATGCAGTTTTGCAGATGTCCAAAGATGAAAAGCATTTTTTTCATCCTTCTATTCACTTTTCACGTCTTGATCTAATTGGTAGCATTTCCCTGGTTTCTTTCCAATAAATGTCTTCCTTTATGCCAGGAATGGTGATGCATGACTATAATTCCAGCACTCTGGGGCCTGAGATAGGAGGACCAATTGCAAGTTTGAATCCTGCTAGGGGATTTTAGTGAGATCCTGTCTCTAAATAAAAAATAAAAAAGGACTAAGGATGTAGCTCAGTGTGAAGGCCCTGGATTCAATGTCCAGTAGCACAAAAATAAAAGTCTTCCTTTAAAAAAAGAAAAAGTTGAACACAGAATTACCATATGACTCAAATTCCACTCCTAAGTCTAAGAAAAATGAAAACATATGTCCACACAAAAACTTATATACAAAGCTTATAGCAGCATTATTCATAATAGCCAAATGATAGAGTCAACCCAAATGTCTGTCAAGTGAAGAATGGACAAACAAAACACATACCCATTCGTGCGTAACAAAGAATTTGGCCATTTTCCCTAGTCCCTGGGAGGCTGCTAAACTGTAACTAAATACAGCACATTCCTGTGAATTTGTTTAGTAAATCACTAACTTGAGAGGGCAGTAAGACTTCCAAATTTGTACCTTCTGGTCAGAAGCAAGGGTGTCCTGGGAACCCCCAAGCTCCTGTCTTGGGTCTAAAGTGAGGCCAGTCTTGTGTAGGCTGTGCTCTTATCCCTTGAAGTTTGGCCCAACTCTGGATTGCTGATGTAAAAAGTCATCGCAGTTGGTGTCAGAAGTGAAATTTGCTAGAACAATTCATTGAAATACAGTAGTTCCTCTTACCTTCAGGTTATAGGTTCCATGACATTCAGTGGGTGCATGAAAGAGCAGATAGTACTGAACGCTATTTATACTGTTAGGTTTTCCTTTATACTGTACATACCTATGAGGACGTTTAGCTTATAAATGAGGCACAGTAAAAGATTAGCAAAAATAACTAATGATAAAACAATAATAACAATACACAATACATAAACACAACCACTGCAATACTTCCATGACAATGGATTTGATAACCAAGACAACTGCTAAGTGACTAAAAGTAGTATACACAGTGTGGATATGCTGAGCAAAGCAGCGAGTCACATCCTGGATAGGACAGGATGGGATTGCACCAGATTTCATAATGTTACCCAAGCCAATGTGCAATTTGAAACTACGAACTGCTTATTTCTAGAATTTTCCGCGCATTTTTTTCCGACTTCAGTCGACCCAGGTAAATAAAACAGTTGGTGGTGAAACTCTGATTAAGGAGTGACTAGTGTATGTGGTTTGTGAAGAGAAAGAAAGGAAGGCGAATGAGGAATTTGATTCCTGGGTGGGTTGCCACAGGGTTACCATGGTATCCCATGGTAGGGAACAGCAGCTGTGCTGTGATCAGTAACCAGAGATACAAGTTACCAGTGGAGCCGCTGCCGCAGCCGCCGCCGCCTCTGAGAGCCTGAGAAAGGGAAAGCGGAGCGAGCCAATGACTCGGTTCGTGCGGAGCGCCGGTGGCCCAGGGCGCGGGGCGGGGCGCTGCTGCGGCAGGGGTGGGCGGCTGCGGCAGGGGTGGGCGGCTGCGGCAGGGGTGGGCGGCTACGGCGGGCCGCACCAGTCATGCTGAATAAAAAGGAGAAAGATCCACTAAAAGCAGGGAAAAGTTCAAAAGAAGAACAAGACAATAGAATCAGGATAAAAAAGAGTTACCAGTGGAATTTAGAAATGACTAGATCCAACTTGTGGAGAGTTGGGTTACTGGATGCACAAGAAAGTGTAAACTAACAAGATAAAAGCTAAATACAAAATCCCTTAGTAACTGTTACTTGTAATAGATAAAATGACAGTGAAGATGAGTCAAGCCAAGTGTGGTGGCACACACCTGTAATCCCAGGCTGAGGCAGGAGGATTGTTGCAAGTTTGAGGCCAGCCTGAACTACATAGTGAGACCCTGTTTCAAAAAAAAGATGTCAAGGTGGAGACAGGTAGGGTGGCATACACCTGTGATCCCAGCACTCAGGATCCCTCTGAGTTTGAGGTCAGCCTGGGATAAGTAGGGAGTCAAAGGCCAGCCTGAACTACTCAGTCTTGAAAAAACCAAAAAAGTTAGTCAAGATGATATTCTGGCCAGTTTGAGCTACAGCCTCTAGTTCCATGGTTCTACTGAAGGAATAAATAGGAAAACATTCTGATGTTGGGATGTTTACATTCTGACTGGCTTGAAGTATAGCTTCTAGCCTCAGAGCCATTTCCAAAAGGAAACATCATGCTGAAATAACAGATAAAGGATGCTAGACTGACTCTCAGAAGAATGGGGAAAGAACAGAGGAGAGGGATTCATTTTAACAAGGTGAAATCTTTGAGGGAGGAATAAAAGTGATGCAATATTGTGCAGTATTCTGATAGGTTAGGTGGATCACTGGAAGGCCCTGTTGGACCCTCAACAACGAAGGGCCCTAAATGAATATGACATGTTCACTCTTGCTGGGAGGAATCAAGAAACCTAATCTCGTGTCATCCGGGGCGATAGTCCCAGAACCAAATAACTATAATGATCAATGACAAAAGGGTCACAGCCCTTGGTTCAAACCTTCCCCTTGTTCCCCATTGCAGACTCATGGCCTTATGCACATGAGTAAGTAAAACTGTCAGAGTGGAGGGGAGAGTTTTCTGGGACTTGAACATAGGAACTGCATGCACTATCGCACCCCGTTAGTGATGCCCTGATTGGGACCATAACTGTATCAAGACTAAATCCTTGACTTACGTTCTGTTCCAGGCAAATGTTCAGGTCTGGGGATTTAGCTCAGTGGTTAGGGTGCGTACCTAGCAAGCGCAAGGCCCTGAGTTCGATCCCTGGTACCAAGGGAAAAAAAAAATTCACTCCAGGTGAAGGTTCATTTGTAAATCCGACAAAGTGAGTCTCATATACCTTTGACACAAATATACAATGTAAAGCACAAAAAAAGCAAATGCACACTGTACAGTAAGAACCCAGCAAACACAACTGCGACAATGTCTGACAGACACACGAGCTGCTTGTGCGATTTGTTTGCATCTATGAATGTTCATAATGCGAGGTTCTTCCTATCTACGAGAGTTCACAACTCCAATGTTCCTAAATCTGGGACTTACTTGTATATGGATACAAAGGTTGATGGGACCGAAAGATGAAAATGAAATGTTTGAAGAGGAGTGATTCTATCTGCTTTACCTAAATGATTTATAGAAATGAATATTACATCTAAACAAGAAAAACTTTTCATACCTAGTATTATGCCTGTAATCCCATAACTTTGGGAAGCTGAGGCAGGAGGACCACAAGTTCAAGCCCAGCCTGAGCAACTTAGGGACTTAGAGAAACTTCATCTCAAACCAAAACAAAACCAAACCATAGGCTGGGGAAGATGTGCAAATCCCTGTACAACAACGACAACAACAAAACAAAACTAAAATGTCGGTGAAGTCCCAATGGAGACTGTAGTTAAGAGATGCAAGGGTTAAGGAAACCAAGGTGAAAGTTTGGATTAAAATTGTATGTTCTTAAAATAAAATTAGAAAATAAATAAATAAATAAAATTGGTATATTTCAGCAGACTTTATGTATGAACGACATCTCTTTTAGCTGAATGCATTATGGTGATATTGTATTATTAAATGTGTAGGGGGACATTGTACCCAACTGAGGATTGTTTTACAGTACTCTCCCTAGTATTGTAAAACAGAAGGCATGTAAATTCACCCTCAGGCAATATTAATTGGATATGATAAATGGGAACCAATAAAACTGCCCAAGCCCACACAAGTTGTTCATTTCGACCAGTATAAAACAGGAGCTGAAGTGTCGGTAGAAACAAATTCAGTGTATAATATGTATAATATAGGTCCTTGTGAAGTACAGGCTGGGGCCTATCACAAAAGCCTATGAGCGCCACCCAGTGATACCTGCTGGGACTTTGGACCGGAGACCATTTGAGAGAAAATTACTAGCTTGCTAACAGACATTAAAAGAAATTGCCCCAGTAGCTGAAAGACATACGATAATCTTAAACATGAAATATCCATAATATTTTGAGAGGTATGGGAGAAACTCTGTAATGGAGAGTGAAGTATCCAGAAGAGTTACATAACAAAATGGAAACAGTTTGTGTTGGACCTCAGGCTGGGCTCGAACTCTCAATCCTCCTGCTTCAAGCATGCCTAGTTTAGTAGATTACCCTGAACTAATGCAGACAACCCTGGGGAGTTACAAATGGGTCCTGACAGGAATAGGCAAGTATTCTGGCTACACTTTGAATACTCAATGGTAGTTGAAAATGCAAAAAATACTATTAAATAACTGAAACAAAAGGTGCTGTTATTTTGGGTCACCAAATTAGATTTGTTTCAGACTCAGTCAAACTTCACAGCCCATGGTGTCCAACAGTGGGGAAAAATATATCTAACTGACATATTGTGTTGCATATTATCCTTAGTAATAGAGATTTAGGGCAAACGATTGAAAATTTTGTGGTCTAAAATGAAAGGAGGGAGATAAAGTCATTTGCTTACACGCTTTCTGAGGTTATGCTCACACTCAGTGTAAGAAGGGGCCAAGGGAGAGTGATCATTCGACAGATTCTTGCACTTTTCTAGGGGACCTGTGGAAGATGGGATGAAAGAGGATGCTGTTACGACTATGTGATTCTTCACTATATCACCTTGACTCTCTTTTTACCACTGAAGCAGAGGTCCCAGGACCAGAGATGAATGTGCAGGTGCAGAAACCTGGGTGATTCCTACACAAGAAACTGCCACTATGTCTTTAAATCTTTATATCAGAACTTCTAAGGCCCTGATAGGGTACACTGCAGCTTGAGCCCATCTGGAAAAGTCTGACATGACAGTAAATGTTGCTGTCCTCCCTAGTGGTTATGACTGCCCACCAATTCTGCATGTATGTAAGTCTACCCTACATCAGTGAGGATGTACTGAGAGGGGATGTTTGTTAGACCACTACTGTTGCTGGTAATCTGGACCAGCACAGTGGCCAAACCTAACATCCTTTCCAAAAGTATAAAAGTTTGGGTATAATCAGAAAAGAGAAAGAATAATATCCAAGAGCAAAGAAATTAACAATTGAATTATACAATTAGGGGAATACAGTATTATGTTAATACTTCAAAAAAGGCCCAGAATAAGAGATGGTATTGTCATACCACATGCCTTAAAATGTGAAGCCAGATGTCGCTGAGACACTCCTGGTTTGGGGACCTGACAAGATTCAATAAAAGCCTATAAATTTGAGTGGCCTTGCTGTAGGATACATTTTGATGGTAGGATATGATGAAAGACTAGACTGATTCTCTTATTTTTTCATGTTATTTCTATCACAATTCGATATGACATAATACACAATACTGAAATGGACAGTCAAATGTGTTGGAAACTTGGTTTATAAGTCTCCTAATCCTCACCGGCAACAGACACCTCCAAACATTAGGCATATACACGTTGGTACAGTTGCTGTATCTGTTACACAAATACTTCACCAAATGTAGATGATCAGAAAGATATGATCCTTTTGCTGAAAAACCAGGAATGTGTAATAAAAATAGGTCTGATCTTTGTCCCCAGTTCATCATGGAAATTTCAAAAACCTCTGGAATTCCCTGAGTGATGGGAATCTCTGCTATGATAATGAAGTGTACAAAGCTGTTTTACTATCATTAGTTACCAACTCGTCTGAGTCTGGTGAGACAGAACCTGCCCACAAGTTACATGAAGCAGAGTTATTTAGAAATGGGCAAAAAAGGACAGCAGAAGCCTAGAATTCACTGCAAGCCAGTCCCCAAGGCTGAGAAAAGTTGTCCAGATGGGTAGGATCTTGTCTCTGTGTGTCCCACTTGCAAAGCAGCTGAGGAACTCAGGATAGAAACCACCCAAGGTTTCATACTCCAGACGGAGCAAAGAATTGCTGAGATAGAGCTTTGAAGGACATCCTGTTTCTAGGGGGAACTAGAACAGAGCACAGACCATTCTGGCCAGTACCTTCTTATCACAGGATGTTGCATTCCCAGTTCATTCTATAATTAATTTTGAGAACTACAAACAAAAAGAGGGGGAATCTGAGTCAGTCCAAAGCCACCTTGCTATCCTGCATGGTGATTCCAGGCTGGGCCTGTAGATAGCTACAGGATAGAGAAGGCTAAATGTCAGAAATCCAACCATGTGATTAGGGGCTGGAATTGTCATTCCTTCCCCTCAAACCTTTGAGGGGAGGGGTGGGGCTGGAGTCAAGTTCAGTCACCAATGATTTAATTGATCATTCCTACATAATGAAATCTCAATAAAGACTCTGGACAGTGAGACAGTGAGTATTTAGTGTCAGAATTAAACTGAATACTAGAACACCCATCCAGTTGCTGTCAGAAAATTAATGTCAGACACAGTAAGCATGATGCTTTCCTGAGTTCTGTGAGTTGTTCTAGGGAATTACCAACCCATGGGAGTAATGGGAACACCCAAAAAGTGTAAGCAGCTGATTAGAGTGAAGAAGTCCTATGGATTTCTGAATGAAATGAGGGCACTCTGGTGGAAGACCATATCTTTTAGTGTGAAATGTGACCCAATTCCATGGAGTTGGTGACAGAGGCTCAAATGGAATATTAACCAGCCATAGGAAGGGAAAAAGTTACAGCATGGATAAACATTGAAAACATTACGCTAAGTGAAAGAAACCAGACACAAAAGACCAAACAGAATATGATTCCGTTTATAAGAAATGGCTAACATAGGCAAATTTATAGACACAAAAAGTAGATAAGTGGTTGCTTAGGGCTGGGGGTTGGGGTGGATGGGGTGGGGTTAGGGAGCTGAGAGCTAAAGGGTCTCACATTTCTCCTCTTCCTCCTCCTCCTTCCTCTTTCCTTTTTATCTTTTTCAGCAGGGATGGTGATTGAATACAAGGCTTTGCACATGCTAGGCAGGTGCTGTACCGCTGATCTACAATGCACCACTTGTACATCAAGTTCTTTATTTTTTTTTAATTTTTTTAATACTGGAGAAAGAACCCAGGGCCTTGGCCCTGAGCTACATCTCCAGTCCTTTTTAATTTTTATTTGGAGATAGAGTCTCACTAAGTTGCCCAAGTGGGACCCAAACTTGCTATCCTCCTGCCTCAGCCTCAAAGAGTACTGGGTTTAAAGGCGTGTGCCACCATGCCTGGTTTTGTTTCTTCATAATATGATAGAAATGTACTAAAATTAACTGTGGTGGTGGTTGCATATATCTATGCATATGCTATAAATCACCGAATCACACTTTAAATGGGTAAATTGTATGGTATTGACTTAATCTCAAAAAATTACTTAATAAAAAATGATACATTTCAGAAATATATACTGAAATAATAGTGATGAAATAGAATATTTGGGATCTGCTTTAAAATAATCCACTAGGGATGGAGAGGGGAACAGAAGAAATAAGACGGGCCAGAAGTTGGTAAATTTGAGCACCTTGTGTTTCATTATACTATTCTTCCCACTATTACATGTGTTTGAAAGTTTTCATAAAAGAGCTGGGCAGTGTGGCACATGCCTGTAATCCCAGCCCTCAGAGGCTGAGGCAGGATCACCATAAGTTTGAGGCAGGATTACCATAAGTTTGCCAGCCTGGACTACATAGTGAGTTCAAAGCCAGCCTGAACTACAGGGAAAGACCCTGTCTCAAAAAAACAAAAATAAAAAAAGAGAAAGTTTTCATAAAAGAAAAAAGAACCGCAGGAAATGTTTTCTTTAGAAGAGAGAAGAGTGTCACTTCCTTTGGTACTTTACCTGTCCAGAGTCACCTGACCACCCCCCCACCACCACTTGGTCCCTCAGATGAGGGATGTGAATTATTAAGAGGAATCTGAGAGGCTGGAAAGCCATGGAGTCTGGAGAGGTACTGAGCACAGGGGACGGTGCAGGCCAGGCAACTCTGCCTCCTCCAGAAGCGCGCACTGTTCCTCCCAGCCCACTTGCCATCCTGACTGTGGTGGTAGAAGTGGAGCTCAGGAGAGGATCAGGCAAGAAACTTTGACATTCACACTCAAAGAGAGTACAGCTAGGGAGAATGTTTTAGTATAGGCAGGGCTAGGCCAGATCAGGTGGGGAAACTGTAGTTCATGTTTCCCTAGAGCCGTTTACCCTGTGAGTTGACGTGAAGCCCACCTTTCTCAGGCCCTGAGGAGATCCAGAGCCCTGTAATTTTTCTAGAGGAGCCCAAGAGCCTTCGCCTGCTTCCTCTGAGGACTCTGGAGAGTCAGGTAAATGGATGGGGCAGGGTGGAGGTGGGGCAGGGGAATACAATGCTGACTCCAGCCCGATCCACAGGAACAACGCTTCACCTTTGACAGAGTCCTGGGCCCCAATGCTGCTCAGGTAGGAAGGTCTGAGAGGGTGATGGGAGGAAGATGGAGTCCTCAGATCCATGAATCCTGGGATGCTGACTGCTCTCCAGCCCCTGTGCTCAAGGCAGGCTGCGACAGCGCACTTGAGATGGCAGAGTGTGCCCGTGTTTCCCTGTAGGAGGCAGAGCAGGAGTTGCTGGCAAGAGTCCAGTCCACACTGGCTTCTGTGGGCAGAGGTTACAGTGTAGCCCTGATTCTCCGGGGCAGGGAGACAGAGGCGCCCCGACTTGTGCCCCAGGTGAGGAGTCACCAGGTCACACACCTCTTGAGGTTCAAGTGTCACCTCCTTTGGGAGAATTTGGATAATCTGCCTACCCACCCAAGCCAGACTAGGTGGCCCTCCTTGGAGCTCCTGTAGTATCCTGTGAGCCGTAAGACATTTTGCCAGTATCAGTGTATTCGTTACTTTTCTCTCGTTGCTGGGACAAAATACCCGGCACCTAAAGTTAGGAGAAGGTTTATTTAGCTCACAGTTTGTAGAGGTTTCAGTCCACAATCAGCTGGGTCCAAGGCAGGGTGGCATGACAGAGAGGCGGAAGGCAACAAGGTAAGCAAGGGGGTAAGCAAGAGGGTAAGCAAACCTCTTCCTGTGGTTTATATTTTATCCAGGCTACCTGGCTTTAAAGTGGGTAGCACTCCCACCCTTAATCCTATTACCCTTAATCCTAGCATCACATCCTTGATCCCAGCAGAACCATGCCAAACCAGTCAGTGGACTAATTTAGTAATCACACACCCTAGATCCAGCTCCACCTATGACCACATGAGGCTTTGGGGGACATGTAGACACAAACCGTAACAATTAGTTTATGCAGTGATTGGGAGGTCAAGAGAGGGGAGAAACTGGGGATAGCGAGTGAGAGTCAGGAAGGAGTGGTGTGCAAAAGGCAAATCTAATTTTCACAGTTCTTGATAATACTAATAATATACTAAATTTAAAGGTTATGTTGTGGGGTTTTATCAAAATGTCCCCAAATCAAAATAGCTGCCATAGAACCTTGTCATGGCCCCTGACCTGCAAATAGTTGGTCCCACTGAAAATGCTTGCTCATTTGTCTGGCTTATTCTGAACATGAGGGTTACTGCTGTATCTGTTCTGGAACCCACATTCCTGAGGCCTGGGAAAGGCTTCATCCTCAGGAAATGCGGGACAGGATTTATGCTTTCCCAGTCCCCACTGAACAGCTTTCTTCACTTTAGCTGCTACACGTGCTGTTTGAGGAAGCTCTGCTCCTCCACCACGCTGACTGGATGCTTAGTACCCTTAGTCTGGTGCAGGTAAGACCCTTAGGGGAGGAAAGAGAGTGGGATGGGGAGGTATGGCCATGTGACACTGCAAAAAGAGTCTGAAGCCTGTGGGGAGCCAGAAGAGCTTGGGTTCAGCTTCTCTCCAAGCTTTACCTCCCTGGGCTCACTTTTGCCCTGAATGAGAAATGGCTAAATTCTTGCACCCTTTTTAGTGAAAGAGGCCCCCACAGGAGGGGAAAGGCTCAGTTTGAAACAAGTGTGTTTATGTGATCTTAGATCAGCCCCAGCGGGAGGACCTGTGACCTGCTCTCTCCAGGGATGGAGGACCTGTCGGTGCTGGAGGTGGCCCCTCTGGGCTTGTGAGTTGTCAGGACCCAATGGGGTCTGATAATGCTGTCATAAGGCAGGGCTGACACCCCCAAGCCAAGCCCTTGGAGGTTTCTACCCACTGCCATCCAGCAGAAGGAAGCTCTGAGCTTGGAGTCATGCTTACAGGGCCTGGGTCTGCTCCCAAGACACCCACCACACTCTTCCCTTCATCCTATATGCCCCCTCTTGCTCCCCCCTCGCTGTTAGACCTCTTCAATTTATGCCTCTTCAACTCCACCCCACACTCCGGCGTCCTAACTCAGTCTATTATCATACTGAGTACTTTTGAGTGCCTCACTAAGCAGGACTTTAGTCTCTCATCTGTGAAAAGGGCTACCCTGCCCCCACCCCTGGCAGACCACACAAGGAAAAACAAGATCATCAAAATGAGAGGTATTTAGGGAGGTATGCTGAGCCCGGAGCCTTTGGGATGATTCTCACATGCTATGGACACTTTCATGGGCTTCCCAGGCAGAGAGTCTAGAGGTCGGGACAGAACCCTGGTGCCTAGTGGCTGAGCTCAGCATCCCCTTCCTCCAGGGTGGTGGATGGTGCCAGTGAAGTGGAGGTGCCTGACTCAAGAGCTGCCTCAGAGCTGTACTTGAAGGCTGCAGGAGGCAAAGGCAGGTAAGCACAGGAGGGCACCTGTCACTCCTCGCTCCCAGGCATTTAGCCTGATCCCGCCCTGTCCTCCACAGGACCTGCTGTCTGCTCACACTCACCATTTCCTGTCCCGGGCCTGATCCTCCTGAGGGGCCTGGGACCCAGGGCGTGTGGCGAGGCGTTTTGCGGATCTTGCAGCTCCCAGGAGCCCTGTGAGTTTGAGAGGTTTTCTGATGCTCTTGGGAGAAGAGGGGGTGGCAAATGTGGTTGTGAAGTGGCGGATCTGTAGTACACGTGCCGCAGCAGACTGTTGTATCATTGAAAGTTCTAAAAGGTTTGTCATTACTGGCCTACCTTTGCTTGTACTGAAGTCTTTGCTCCTTCCTCAGCACTGATGATAGTGTAGCCTGGAGGCCAGGCTAATAGCCTTTGTTAGTAAAAGATGTGGTCAAAACCTGAATGACAGGTGATATCCTGTCTCAAAACAAAAACAAAAACAAAAACAAAGCTTATACAATAAAAAAGAGAAAAGAAAGAAAACATTAGAAAGGTCTGGAATTTAGGGTATGTTATCCCTTTCCTTTTTCGTCTATCTCTACCATATTTTTAGGCCATCCTAGGCTTCATAGTGAGTTCAAGACCAGCCTAAACTACATAGCGAGAGCCTGTCTCAAAAAAAAAAAAAATTGAAAGATATGTCTATTTTGGTCTTTTCTGTTCACTTTTGTGCCACATACTTTGGGGTTCTGTTGTTAGATCCACTGCGCACATGTTTTTATTTGTTATATCTTCATGATGGATTGAAACTTTCACCACCAATTTTTTCTTTGTGTTATATAAAAATTCTTGGTTTAAATTATATTTGGTCTGATATTTATATACCCACACAGCCTCTTTTAGTTGCTATTTGCATAGCATAGCTTTTTTCATCCTTTTACTTTTAACCTATTTCTGTCTTTGGCTTTAAAGTGAGTCTCTTTCCAGGCATGGTGGCGTATGCCTGTGATCCCAGCACTTGGGAGGCTGAGGCAGGAGGACTGCCTTGAGTTCAAGGCCAGGCTGAGCTATGTAGTGAGACCCAGTCTCAAAAAAACAAAAAAAAAACAACAACAAAAAAAGAGAAAATAATAATAAAGCTAGTTTCTTGTAGACAGCATATGGACAGAGTACAGGTTTTTAAAAAATCTATTCTCCCAGATTTAGCTCAAGTGGTAAAATACTTACCTAGCAAGAACAAGGCCCTAAGTTCAATCCCCAGCACCCCCTCCCAAAAAAATCTATTCTCCCAAACCCTGCCTTTTAATTGACGGGTTTAATTACTGACAAGCAAGAACTGCCATTTGGCTATTGTTTTCATGTGACTTATATCTCTTTTATTCCTTAACTGCCTTTTTTGAATTTGACTTTTGCAGTGTATTGATTTTCTTCTTGTTACTTTTTCTATATTTTTATTTTCTTAATGGTTTTCTTGGAGATTAAAATTAACATCTTAAACTTGCAATAAACTAGTTTGAATTAATACCAAGTTAATGTCATTTATGAAGATTTCACTGCTATATATCTTCATCTTTTCTCCTCATGCTGCTATTCTACAAATTAAATATACATTGTGTGTCCATTACCATAGATTCATAATTATTGTTTATACATTTGTCTTTTAAATCATACAGGTAACAAAAGAGAAATTACAAACCAAAAATTCGATAATATTGGCTTTTATATTTACATTTGTAATTGCCTTCACTAGTGTTCCTTATTTTTATATGGCTTTGAGTTACTGTCTAATGTCCTCTCTTTTTCGGTTTAACTCCCTTTAGCATTTGTTGTAAGGCAAGTCTACTAATAATGAATTCCCTCAGACTTTCTTTATCTGGGAATACCCTAGTTCCTCCTTTCTTTTTTCTTTTCTTTTTTTTTTTTTTAGTTCCTCCTTTCTTGAAGAATAGTTTTGCCAGGTGTAGCATTCTCAATTAATAGGTGTTTTTTGTTTTTTTTTCCTGCAGCACTTTAAATTTGTCATCTTGCTGCCATCTGGCCTCCACAGTTGCTGGTGATAAATCAGTTTTTAAACTTATTAAAGACCTTTTGCACATAAAAAGTTGCTTCTCTCTTGCTGTTTTCAAGATTCTTTGTCTTTTGGCAATCTGATTACAATGTGTCTTGGTGGGGATTGCTTTGAGTTTATCTGCTTAAAAGTTAATTAGCATCTTGTTTGTGAACATTCATGATTTTTAAAAATGTGAGGATTTTTCATTACTTTATAAAACATAGGGGTTCTTTAGCTCATGGTTTGGGACAGGGAAGCTCGGTGACATGGCAGAGTCATGTGCTGGCTTCTCGAGAGGCCTCATGCTACTCAACTTGTAGAGAAGCAGCAGAAGGGGAAGCAAGTGAAGGTGAAAGGAGCAAGAGTGCAAGAACAAACTCAGGAGGATTTTTGACTATTACTTCCCCAAATATTCTCTGTTCCTTTGTCTGTCTTCCCTTGGTATCTTCAGTATGCATATTTTAGCACACTTGATGTTGTCCTGCCTCTGCCTCTTGAGTGATGGCTCACAGGTGTGTACCACCATGCCCAGCTTTGTACGGTTATTTTTTTATAATCTCTTTATTAACATTCTCTATTCTTTGAGACATCATGACTTGATTTATTTCAGTTGTCTGAGATAGTTGAATTAAAGTCTTTGCCTGGTATATTCAATACTCAGCATTTGTGCATCCTAAGAGATCTCTTTTTTTTTTTTCCCTGTGAGTCATACTTTCTTGTTCGTTGACCTGAATTTGTCATATTGATCTCTTAAGTTTCTCTTCCTTTAGTTCTCTGACATTTAGGATATTATATAATGTGGTAACTGTAGAAATCAGATTCTTCCTACTCTCCTGGACTTATTATTGCTTGTTGTGGGCTGTGGTCATCTGTTGCTTAGTCGTTTTTCCAAATGACTTTTGAAAATTTATATTTTATGTGGCCACTGAAGCCTTCATTTTCTTATCTCATTGGCTAGGCAGTGACTCAACACAGAAGTCTTTAAATACATGGGACCAAAATTGTTTCTTTAAAAAAGAATAAAACTAAAGAAAAGAAAATATAAAAGATGAAAACAAAAGAGAAATAAAAAAGACTGAAGAAAGAATAAAAGTAAAAATAATGATTTTCTGGGTCTCTGGAAACCTGCCTTGTGTGTTGGGTCCCTCCTGTTATGCTTAGGGCGTTTACAGCTCTGCCTTATCCTATATTTCCCTGCTGTGCTTAACCCAAAGCTCAGTCAGATGTAAATGCTTAGTCTTCTTAGGTCTTTTCTGTGCATAAGTCCTGCCATGAGTGTGTTTTCTAGGTTCCCCAGTATACACAGGAACTTTGCAGACCCCAAAATTTCACTCCCTAATTTTTCCTCCTAGTTTTTCTGTATGTCTATCATTTGCCTCAATTATTATTTTTGTTCCAAGCAGCTGTGGCTTGTTCTGTTGTCTTTTAAAGTTCTTGGAGGCATCCCATGTGTACCCACTTTCCTCAGAAAGCTTGCAAATATGTGAAAGAAAAGAAGCCCCTTTCGAGCTGGATGTGGTGGTGCACACTTGTAATCCCAGCACTCAAGGAGGCTGAGGCAGGGGGACTGCGAGTTTGAGCCCAGCCAGAGCTACTTAGTGAAATCCTGTCTCAAAGTAAAAAGAACAAAACAAAACAAAACAGAGCTGGGGAGGTACCTCAGTATGAAGGTTCTGGGTTCAATTCCTACTACTCAAAACAAACAAACAGACAAAAAAAAAAAAAAAAAAAAAAAAAACAAAAACCAGAAAAACTCTCTGTGCTGGGGAGGGATATGGAGCTAGAGTTAGTTTCAAAAACCACAAAGAATTCTTACTGTGTTTAAACTGCTTGTTTCTTGGTGGAGTGTTTACCTGGGTGCTCTAGACCTCTGACTCTCCTGGAGTTCCAGTTAAGTTGATTCTGACCACTTTTGCCAGGTGTTTCTGGGGATGGATGGACTCCCTAGTATGCCTACTGCACCATTTTCACCGATGCCGCCTTCCTTTATCCGTGTTGATACTGGATTATTTGTCCTTTTGTCAATGAGTTATAAGAGCTCTTTATGTATTCTGGATGTATGTACCTTTCAGATACATAATTTTGTACCATGATAATATATTACCTCTCTAAATTTTAAATAAGAATAACAAAATAAAGTAAAGATCTATGCAAGGTTGCCAATCTGTCTCATGGTACACAGAAGCTGTTGGAAATATCAGAGTGTGATTCTGCCCAGTTTTTTTCCCATCCACCAGTGGACACGTTTCTTCTTCCCTTCCTTTGGCAGAGACTGCCCCCTGCTTCGGGTATTGGCTGGTGAGGTTGTTGGTGAGGAGATGGAGGGCTCTCCGCCTTGGATTGTCTCACGGCTCCTAGAAGGAAACAACTATGGTGGCCTACTCCTTCGCCTGGACCCCCAAGGTGGCTGGGGGAAGATTGTGGGGTTCTTTGGGAAGCTCTAGGATAGTCATGGTGAACTTATGGCACATGTGCTGCAGTGGAGTATTTGTATCACTGCTCTAGGATGAAGCCTTAGGACTGCCTCATCCTATCACCCAGCCAGCCCCTGCCCAATCCCAGCCCAGTGAGACAGCCTGACTCCCTAGGAGGGCCAGCATTCAGAAAGCTCCCATTAGCTGGGTGTGGTGGCACACACTTGTAATCTCAGCACTCAGGAGGCCGAGGCAGAAGGACCACCAAGAGTTTGAAGCCAGACTGGGTTACATAGTGAGTTCAAAGCCAGCCTGAACTACATAGTGAGACCCTGTCTCAAAAAGCCTAAATAAATAAATTAATAATAATAAATAAATATAAATCAAAAAGAGCAAAAAAAGGACTTATTTATTTTTATATGCCATTAAAAGTCTGTCCTCTGAAACAATATGATATCAGGGGTTTGGAGGGGAGGTCAAAGTGAAAGTGATAGATCAAATAAGAACGGCCGTGAGTTAATAATACTTGAAGCTGAGTGATACTGTATAGATAGATGGATTTCTTATACTTTGAATGTCTTTTAACTTTGCCATAATAAGAGTTAAAAACAAAAAAGGTCTGGCCTCTGACTCCAAAATCAACAAACATGCCTTCATTTGGCCAGGAGGTTCCCAGACCTCACCCTGTGCCAGGCTTTGTGGAATGGCGAAGACAAGTGGAGGCAGTTCACACTCTTCAGAATAAAGCAATGAGGGGCAGACATGTGTTTACCTATAGGCCAGTTCGACATCATGATTAAGGGCACAGGTTTTAGCATCAGACAGAACTGGACTTGAGTGTCAATTCTGCCACCCACCAGGAAGTTGTTTGACCCCTGCACGCTTCAGTTGTTTCATCTGGAAAACATGAGGGTGGTAGGATCAATCCGAGTTGCTGTGACTAAAAAGAGGTAATCCATGAACAGCCTTAGAACAGTGCCATCAAACACATGTGAAAGTCTAATAGGAGTTATTTTGATGAATAATAATGTTAATAAAATTTAAAAATATTACAGGCAGTGTGCTCTGGAGTTCACAGGAACAAGAAATCCACCGTGAGTCTCCCCTTACAGGTAGCTTCCCAAGTTTGCTCCAGGCTGCTCTGCTGGGGGCCTCACAAAGAAAGATGCAAGTGAAACAGGTGAGGCCTATCCTTTGGAATGCAGTAGAAGAGGCCCGGGCCCGCCGAGCTGGCCTGAAAACCCTGCGTTTAGACCTCCTTGGGGACACCTTGACGGATGGTAGGCTTAGCCAGCTGGGCAGGGCACTCCGGGAGCTACAGGTGAGCAAGGGGAGGCCCAGGGGTACCTGGACCAGCAATGACCCGGGCCCACTCTGAGCCCTGTTCTATAGGTGATAAAAGCCTGGAGCCAGTGCCCAAGAAACCCCATACCCAAAGCAGCCAGAGCTGAGGTGGAGGAGCTCCCAGAACCACAGGTATTGCTTCTTACCCAACCTCTTAGGAGCTCTGTTTATGTCTGTCTTTGTTTCCTCTGTTTACAGAGCATTCCATATGTTCATTAATTTATTGATTCCAAAACATGTATGTGCTTGGCATAATAGATGCCACATCAGCCTTGAGAATTTCCTGTCCTTGTGGCATTTATAACCTCCTGGGTAGAAATAATTACAATACTATGATGAGTGCTATAAAGGGCTTATAAACATCTGCTTCTATCAGGCATCTAAGTTAGCCTTGGCAGGAGAGGAAGGAAGACTTCACGAAGGAAGTTATTCTTTATGGGTTAGCAAAGATGAATGAAGACTGTTCCAGGAGAAAGAATAATGGGCAGAGACTCAGAGGTGAACGAGTACCTGTTGTCTCTGGGAGACTGAAAACAGCTCAATTTGCTGGAGTTTGAAGGAGATAATCAAGAGAGAAGGACTGGCAGGGGCCACATCACACAGGGCTTTACAAATCTATTGAGTTGTTCGGACTGTCTTCAAGGTCCAAGGCAAGACACCCAAGTACTGTCAGCAGGAGAGACGACACTGTTCCCACTCATCAGGTGAGAAAACTGAGGGTCAAAGATTGAGTAGCCCAGAATCACCAACACAATCAGAGGAGGCAGAGGTGCAATCACACTTGAATCCTTAGACTCCTAATCCGGTGCTGTTTGGTCCCCTTAGACATGGCCTTTCTAGAACAGGAAGGGTACTGTCTCCGTGATTCGCTGTAGGGTGGTTAAAACCCTGCCTCTCTTGGTCCTTCTCTTTCCTTTTCATAATTTTTAAACTGTGTTTATAGCCCTGGGATTAGGAATTGGGCATCATTCCCAGTTATTGAGCAGGTACTTTTGGCCGTTACCTCTCCACAACTTTTATCACCTGTTTTATGAAGAACATGGGGACTCAAAAGGCTAGTTAACTGCCTGAGGTTATACACCTAAGAATAGGCTGGGCTCCTGGTCCCATTTTGAATCCCTGCACTTACCCTACAGTGTTCTGGGAGGAAGTGTGTTGGAATTGTCACTCCTAATATAGTCTCAGCAGGTGACAGATTCAATGGCAAGCCACAGCCTAGGTCTGACAGGGGAGCACCAAGGTGGATCTGGGACTTGGAGCCTAGCTGGTGGGGGGCGGAGTATGGATTCCCTCCACCTGTAGTGTGATTATTTTCCTCTAGTGGCAGGAAGAACAGCATCTCTAGAGCCTGGGCTCCATCAAAAGCATTCTCTCAGGAACTCTGAGGAACAGGTAACACCTCGTGTGTACTCTAGGAATGAATGGAAACTGTTGGGGGGAGTGAGGAGTCCCAGAGACCAGCTAACCTGCTTTCTGCTTACCCTACCTTGACATTTGAGGGGGAATATGGAACTTCTGGCAAATAAAGGACCCAAAGAGATACTGGATCCCTATGAGAGAAGCTCTGGGAAAGGCTGTTTTCTTTCTGGGTTGAATTAGGCTTATGGGGTCCCTAGGGCCTCTATTGCACTGGCAGACCCAGTGGCTTCTCTCTCCACCCATGGCCTCCTGAGTCTGTGCCCAGGCTATAGGCTCTTCAAGCCCAGTAAGGTCCTGGATGTAGTTCTGGTAGCATTCCTGGAAATTAGATTCTGTTGGAAAAGTTGGGCCCTGTGTCCCAAAGCTATGTACACATGCAGTTGGCTGAACCTAGACTGACACTATCTAGGCCTGGCAGGCCCCAGATGTGGCCCTGCAGTTCCTCCTGGCACAAGCCCAGAGGCAGAGACTGCAAGAGCAGCACCAAATTTGGATCCAAGAGGAGCTGAAGCATTTGGGACAGGAGGAGGTGGCAGGTGAACCGGTCAAAGACTCCGTGGCCAAGGAGGAGGTGAGAAGGGTCACGTAGGGGGCTAGGATCCATCACCAATCACAACTGACTGGTCCATAGTGTCTTGTGGCCCTTGCAGCCTTGTAGGGAGCAGAGGAGCCATTCTCAGTGCTGCACACTGTGGCAGGAGAGCTAGGGGCTGGTGGGAACCAAGAATACGTAATAGATCAGAGATGGCATTAAGACTTTGGGGTTGGGGATTCAGCTCAGTGGTAGAGCACTTGCTAGGCAAGGCCCTGAGTTCTATCCCCAGCACCTAATAAACAAATAAACAAAGACTTTGAGGACAAACAGAAATCAGCCATGAGAATTTGTCAGACTCAGTTCCACAAGGGCAGTGAATGTTTACCACAGAGATACTCAGTAAATACAACTCAGTTGATCAAATGAAGAAACAAACTTGATCAAATTAAGAAACAAAACTTATGTAGTGGGGGCTAGGTAGACTGGGGGACATGTTCTCAGAGAGGATAAAACAACAAAGAAAGGTCTAGAGGGAAGTAATGGCAAAATAAGCTCTGGGCACTACAAACTGTCCTGTCTGGCTAGAACCTAGCAAGTATGTAGTAGGAGGCAAGGCTAAAGAGAGAGTACGGAACCTCTGGGTTTGGATTCCATCCAAACGATGCTGGGGAACTGTCAAAAGGTATGTGCCATCTCTGTCCCTTACTAACCATGGGAATCTGGGCAAATTAAGTCACCTCCCTGGTCTAGTTTCCAAATCCATAAAATGGCAACTACCTCATAAGGTTGTTATTGGATAAAATAATACACATGAAGTGTTTAGCACAGGGCGTGACATACAGCTGGCACTCAACAATGTGTATGAATTATCTCTGAAGTTCTGCGAAGACAGACAGAGATGGCTCCGGGAGCAGACAGTGCTGAGGCTCCACGTGGAGGCCCTGCAGGCAGAGCGGGACATTGCAGAGCAGGACCTGGCAGCTTTCTATGACCTGCATGTGCAGGCCACCCGCGCTCGGACATGCCATATGCTGCAGGTCAGGGAGGGCAGATGGCAGGCCCTGAGCTGGTGCCAAGGTTGGCTGGCTGACAGACTGTGAATCTGGACACAGGTATTCCGAGCCTGGCAGGGGCTGTGGGAGAAGGAGGCCACAACCACAGAGCATCATCTTCGCAGCCTCCTAGCTGGTGTCCTGCAAGAAACCATTGATCTGGCCTCGCAGAATCAAGAGCTCCAAGCCCAGAACTGGCAGCTTCAGCTTCAGCAGTGTGCAAGCCAGGCTGGGGCAGTCACACTGGATCCCTGCCCTGGAGAGAAACCTGGTGATCAAGAACCCTTCAAGGGCAGTTTCCTTTCTCCTCATTCTTGGGAGTCCTAGAAGGGAGAGGAGGGTTGGACATGACAACGAAGTAGAACCTCATTACAGGTGATCAATTTCACTACTAACCATGTCTCACCATGCTGGTCCCTACTAAACGCCTGACATCTATTTCACTTTGCCTTTTCAGCTATTTTGTCAAAAATACAGCCAACATATGTAGGTACCATTTGATCTTCATTTCAGAGATAAGGCAACTGAAGCTAGGAGATATCAAATGCAAGAATGGTCAAATAAGAATTTTAAAATCAAGTCTGCCTATAGCTGTATATTGTAGATAGTAGGGGTTTATGAGTTTCACTTTGCATCAGAATTACCTAGGGAACTTAAGAAAACAAAAAACCCAAACCCCATTCCCTAAAATTCTGCTTCAACAGGTCCAAGATAGGCCTGGCACCTTTTTGGCACTGGGAATGGAACCAGGCAGGGCCTTTGTACACTAAGCATTTCTTCTACCACTCAGCTACATCTACCCTGGAACTCTTACTTTTGACAAATGCACCAGGTACTCTACTATGGAAGTAGGGCCTGACATTTCCTCTGGCCATGATCTCAAAGGACAGATGACCACAGGAATTATCAGTGAGGGAACCAGAGGAAGTGAAAATCAAAACCACACTCACAGTCTTAAGTTTTCTAGCTTAGTCTAGTTTGTTCTGCTGGGCCCAGTACCTTCTATTTTCAAGACTCCACATTCCCTATGGCCCAAGTTTTGTGCTTCAGGGAAACTTCAAAAGCTCTGTGACATGGAATAGTCTTAGCTCCACAGAGTTCCCAAAGGAGATAAGGCTACTGGAAAGAGCTGAAAGAAAACATGTTCTCCTAACATTACTTACAGAATTAGGATACTCAGCAGACAAGAGGAATAAAGTCATGTTTCAGGAGATATGTATGATATAAAAGACACAGGACAATGTTGACTGGTTATAGAAAGCGCCTACAACCTAGAACATTTTATTTAGGCCTTATTGCTTATACAGTTAAAGAGACACTGATTGAGCTGTAGAAATTGCCTGTACCTGGTCCCAGGTCACTCTATCCAGAGGTTCTCCAAGCTGCTGGGAGCTGGGATACCACTAAGCAGGGGCAGGCCCCACAGTGGGAAGATGGTTACCCCCCAAGAACCTTAAAGGTAGTAGAGGGCTTCAAGAGGGCCCTTGTAGGAAACAGAGGGGTCAAGAGTGTAGACTTAAGCCAGGGCCCAGGGGCAACATTCCCTGAGACAAGTCAAGTCCCACCCTCCAAAGGCCGGGTGTGGGAAGCAGCACTGTGGAGGGGGCAGATGTCTCCAGGCAATGCTGGAGATGGGGAAGCTTGGCAGAATGGCTGGGTGATGGTTGTGTAATTTATGGCAACTAGGCCTTCCTGCATGATAGTCAGGAGTGAATATTCCTATGGGAGAAGTCATGCACCAAGACTGATCTGAAGCAGCCAGTACCACACCTGGAGGCAGTGGGTCTGCCAGGCAAGGAAAGCCATCTGTTGCCCATACCCCACTCTGAGCAACCGTGTTCATACAGGATGAGACAGGAGGCCTCCCACATCAGAGATGGAGTTATTTCTCAGGACTAGGTACTGATGCTCCCAACATTTTAGTCTGGAAGAACTTGGGGGTGTGGTGGGAAAGTAAAACTTTTCTTAACTAAACCCACTCTTCCTGTCTCCTAGGGGGTACCCCTTCACCTACCACCTCCAGAGACTAACGTGGCCACTCTCTTCCCCAGCTTTTCTCACAAGGCACTTGTTACAGGGCTGGTGAGGAGAGATTGGGGAGAGGCCTGGGAGGTGGCTTTAGTGGTGGCACCCAATCTACAGGGTAAGAAAGTGACTGGAGATAGTCAGGGGCTAGTGGCTGCCATAGTAAAGGCGCACAGCCAGGCCGATGAGCAGTGTGGCCAGAAAGAAGGTGGCTGTGAGCTGCAGTCGCAGCAGGGCTGCTGAGAGCACGGCATTGACCACCAATGAACAGGATACAACGAAGAGGCGTGTGATGCTGCTGCCATGCTTCATGACAGCTGACATGAGCAGTCCATTGAGTGCCTGGCTCAGCACCACGAGTGCTGCCCATCCTGAGAAACCCTCCAGGAGGCTTGGGCCAGGACCACTGCCTGCATGCAGACCGAGATTCAGGAGCACACCAAAAGTGTAGAGGAAGAGGTTCTGAAGTGCCAGGGGCAGCTGCTGTCGTTTCATGAGCAGCTCTGTGTACACAGAAGACAAGCCTGAGATGAAGCAGTACAGGATGAGGAGCAACAGTCCCAGTGGAGTGATATGCAGGGGCATGGTGCTGGCAGCAGCTGCTGGTAGGGCCCCTGGAAGGGTGTTCCCAGAGTTCTGAAGGCCACCTGCTGCGTAACAGGCCCCTGCAACCATCAGCAGCAGTAATGCCAATCCTTGGCGTGCAGAGAGGCGGTGCCGGAGGCAGAGGCAGTACAACAAGGCTGTGCTTCCAATCTTGAGATTGCTCAGTACCTGGTAGGTGCTGGGGTCCATGTAACGTTGTAGATAGATCACCAGGTTGTTGTTGGCGCCATAGAGTAGGGCTGATAGTGCAAAAGGAGCAGCTTGGCGCCAGGGTGGGCCCCCAGCGGGCCATGCCTGCCAGCCCACCAGGAGGGAGAAGGCGCAGAACAGTAGCTTGGTTAGCTCAGTGAGCAGTACAGCCGAGGAGGGGCGGAAGGGTACCTGGCCATCCACACGGCACAGTGCTAGCAATGGGGCATGGGCACCGTACATGGTAGTGGACAGGAGTAGCATCAGGATCCAATGGGCCTGCCTGTGACGGCCCAGGCCTGGTATTCCCCCCTCCTCTACACTCATGCCCCGGTTAGACCTTGGATGGCCTGCGTAGTAGCAAGGGGCAAAAGGGATTGGGACCGGTTTGAGAGAAATCAAGTTATAGAGCCAGCTCCCAGGAAGGAGGAGTCGCGGTACATTGCCAGAAAGAACACTGAAGATCAGAGTCAGCTTCGCACTCCACAGTTAGGGCTAGAAAACAAACGGAAGGGTGAATCATGTTCTTGGGGCCAGTTCCAGGGAGGGAAGGAATCCAGGGTACAGGGTGACAAGCCACTGTACAGCTTATGCAGGAAGAAAAGTAAAGATGAAGGTGGCAGGACAGATGGATGACACCTGGGGAAGCCAGATAGAGTGTCTGTGGTCAAAAGACCACCTGCAGGCCCAGTTGCTCATCCTTCCTCCCCCACAGGATCTGGAGCTAGTCAGGCCCCTTGCGCAGTGATTGGAAGTAGTCCCTCAATGTCTTCTCCACGTTGGGCAAAGCATATGCCTGAGCTGCGTAGATGCCAGTGCAGGTTCCCACAGCAAACCCCAATACTGCTGATGCCCTCAGTTTGGCCACCACATAGCCAGCCAGGAATCCCTTGAGGAATGGGGAGGACAAGAGTGACCCATCCTGCAGAGAAACACGCAGAAAGAAACTCAGGCAGGCTCTCTCCCTTCTCTACCCAAGAACTACTCAAGCTAGGCTCAGCAAATTATATCACTTGCTCCTCCTCACTCTGGACAGCTGTGGTATTTTCTCCAAACATTTTCTCAAGGGTCTGGAGATAGAGAAAGAACTCAGAGGAGTCCTGATAATACAGTCTCAGAATCCTGCGGTCACGCTGGGTGTGGTGGCACATACCTGTAATCCTAACACTTAGGAAGTTGAAGCAGGAGGATTTCCAGGATCTCAAGGTCAGAATGGGTTATACAGTGAGTTTAAAGCCACCCTGAATTACAGAGCAAGAACCCATCTCAAAAAAAAAAAAAAAAAGTCCTGGGGTCAGAAGGTTCCAGCCTCAGAATCCTACTGCCAGAACACCAGAGATGCCCCTAGGAAATCTGAGCTGTGTTTCTCTATACTCATTTCCTAGATGTTCCCTCAGTGCTGCAGCCAAATTGACCTCCTTTCCCCTGTCATGTTTACAATGCTGTTTCCCATGCATATGCTATTCCATCTGCCTGGAAAGTTTATTCTTCCCATACTGTTATACTGACTAACCCCTACTCTGGTTAACTCCTACTTAAGATTTTAGTTCAAGTGCTATGTTCTTAGGGAAATTTTCCTTGGGGTGACAGAGAACAAGCCCTCAAAAACCATTTGGTGAATAAATTGCTACCACCCATTCAACATTCTCAAAGCAAGTTGAGTAATGAAACTTAAGGCAAGGAGTAGGATATATCCCTTACCTGGCCTACACCACTGTTGACTTCATCTTCCACTCGCTGCTGCAGGCGCTCCAGCTGGTTCTT
Source organism: Hystrix cristata (assembly GCA_004026905.1). Taxonomy (NCBI): domain Eukaryota; kingdom Metazoa; phylum Chordata; class Mammalia; order Rodentia; family Hystricidae; genus Hystrix; species Hystrix cristata. The sequence continues at coordinate 74,445 of PVJO010002453.1, forward strand.
GAGAAATGCCAGGTCCTTAAGCTTGGGTGGAGAATCCTGGACAAGGGAGAGGTTGGCTCAGCAGACTGACCCACCCCTGGCCCCTGCTCATTTCTATGAGGCTGGGTGTTGGAAAGGGGGGGTCTGGGAAATATCTTTCTAAAAAACCTTCCTAAGATGGCAACGGTAAAAGAAGAAAAGCATTGAAAAGCACAGAATTCACATGGGGGCCAGGGAGAGGATGACAGATGGAATTTACATCAGTAACCTGTAACGACTTCTTCAGGAATCTTATATAGCAAGTAGTGTGTAGGGGAGGCAGCAGGACCCTTCATTTAGGCTAGGGGACCTTTGATCAGGTCTGTAAGGAAAGCACTAATGAAGAACTATGCGCTCTCTGCAAATGGCCATCAGTCTGTCCCTGCCTGCTGTGTACCAATGCCTGACACAGGAACTGGAGAGAACTTCTTAAATGTGTGGGTGATGCTGAGCTTCTAGATTAACAGTGAATAATGGATTGAAGAAGTTCCCTAAACAACTGGAGGGCAAACCTGACTTCTGCTGGGGCCTTCTCTCTTCATTCCCAAGGCCATCCCAAACTGAATATGAGCAACCAGAAATGAAGCGCAATGACTGTCGGCAGAAGTGTGAAAAAATGAATGATTCTGATCGTAGGTAAGTATGAAATTAAGAGCAAGAGAATGTTTGAATGAAGGTGGTGTTAGTGTGCTCGTGGAGTGGAAACGCTGTCTTTAGGTGGTTAAGGGTGAATGTTTGCACGAGCGATAGTAACTGGGCATTGTGATGGTTGCCAGGAGGGAACACCTGGGAGGCAATGCTCCGCAGCACCCGCCTCGCCTAAAACTGCCCCCAAGCCACCCTTGACTGTTGAGGTAGTCCACAGAGCCCAGGGAAAACAAGGGGTATCCCCATCCCCGAGCCACACCTCCAGGCTAAAAAGTCCTCCCTGAAACTAAAAAGGCCATGGAGTGTAAAGACCAACCCCAACAGGAGTTCTCCCCACATTCGCTCACCTTGTCATCCGCCATCTTCCCCGCTGAACTTCTTGCACAGGCGCAGACCCGCCTCCCTGCTGCCAAGCGTCGCAGCCATCTTTACTGAGGGCGAAGACACTTCCGGGGCATTTCTGGAAAGGGTGGGGCACTTTCCTAGCCAGCAAGCGCGGGCAGTCTTCTCGCAGATACTTGCACGTGACCCTTTCTGTAGCGTTCCAGGCTGCGTGTGCGCGCGCATACGACCTCGCGATGATCTCATTCTTGCGCGAGTGCGCGCGGTACGTTCGCCTTGTTCCAGCCGTGAGCTCATAGCTGCGCGGTGGTGTCAACGAGTCGGCTGGCGTCTGAGCTCTTCCCTTAGCCCCACGCACGGAAACACGCACCCACCAGACACCACCAGACACCACCCGCGGCGAGCGGCGCTACTCAGACCCGCCCCTTCCCGCCCCAGATCCGGCCCTCGTCCTAGCCAGTGTTTGTGCGGCGCCAGTTGGCTGGGCGGTCTCCGGCGCAGAGAGGCTGGGCTTGTAGGCGCAGCTGCTCCGGAGGTCGCGCTGGGCTGAGAGTGCGGGCCGGCAGAGGCTGGCAGGGACGCGGTGGGGCTATGCTGGGCAAGGACTACATGCTGGCCATCATTCTGGTCAACTGCGACGGTGTGCACTGAAGGGTCGGGTGGGAAGACTAAGAGCTGAGGGTGAAAGGCTACTCTTCTCGAGACTGAAAGCCAGGGTAGAGGATTCGTCTCGATGTGAGAACGAGGGGACAAACCCTGATCTTACTTGCAGTGTCTTGGGGAGCCTGGAGTTCTAGCATAAGGGCTGCCCCTTTGGGATGGTGGGAGGGTAATGACAAGGTATTATCCTGAACTCACGAATAATATGCCCCTCCTTTGCTATGTCTTGTTCCTATAGATGACTTATGGGGGGACCAGAGTCTGGAGGGGGAGCCTGGTCTGCCTCCTGGCTGGAGGAAGATCCGTGATGCTGCAGGTACTTACTATTGGCATGTACCCAGCGGTAGCACCCAGTGGCAGCGCCCAGCCTGGGAACTAGGAGATGCAGAGGACCCAGGCACGGTAGGTAGAGTGTAAGGAGGAGGACCTGAGCTCAAGTGTGGACCTAGGTCTGCTGCTACACTGACTAACCCCTACTCCACAGGGTACAGAGGGGATTTGGGGACTGCGGCCCCCCAAGGGAAGATCCTTCTCTAGCCTGGAGAGCTCTTTGGACCGGAGGTAACAGGGATGATCCAGGTGAAATGAAAGGCTTGGGGTTTCCTGACATTCAAAAATGCAGCTGGGAGCTAGCTGTGGTGGTGCACGCCTGTGATCCCAGCAGTTGGAAGGCTAAAGCAAGAGGATTGCCACAAGTTTGAGGCCAGCCTGGGCTACATAGTGAGTTCAAGGCCAGCCTGAACTATTTAGCAAGACCTTGTTTAAAAAAAAGAAAAAGAGGGGCTGGGGATTTAGCTCAGTGATTAGAGTGCTTGCCTTCCAAGCACAAGGGCCTGAGTTCGATCCCTGGCACCACAAAAAAAAAAAAAGTATAAAAAAAAGAAAAAGAAAAATTGCTGCTGGACCTGCAGTCTGTTTTTCAGCTCAGGTTCTGGGTTCTGTCCCTTTTTGGGCCCTGTTCCATGCTTTTGGCTTCATCCCATGTTCTTAATCCTCAGTTTTGGCCCCTGTTCTAAGTTCTAGTCATTAGCTCATGTTCTTTTCCATATTCTAGGTCCTGACCTATTGTGTTCTAGACCTTGGCTATTGTCTTAGACTCCATGGAGGGTCTTATCCTGTGTTCTTGGGTATCGTCCCAGTTTAGGATGCATATCCACATTTGGATGTTGCTACATGTTTTAGCTTTTATGCCCCACGTCTGGGTCCTGTGTCTTGATTTTTCCCTCACATGTTAAGCCATATATTTACACAATTTAATATGTCCTCTGTTCTACCCTGCTTGGCTTTTATATTTGTGGTGTTACATTCTGCGGGTCCTCCCACACCCTGTGCTGATTAAGTAGCCTGGGCCTCACTGTGCCCTTACTGTAGGAAGTATGGTCCTCACAAACTGCTGTCTGTTCTAGTAACTCTCTGACCTGGTACAGTGAAGAATCCTACATCCAGAGCCTGGAACCAGGGGCTAAGGTAGTGATTTGGGGCTCAGGGAATTGGGGGCCTAGAGCATTGGGAAATCCCAGTGAAAAGACAAGGGGTGCAAATGGACTGAGCAAAGATGATCAAGGGTGAAGAGAGAGGCTACTGTTTGTATGTGTGGAGCCTGGGGCACTTGGCAACCTGTTCCACCTGTACTCCCTCCTGTCCTTTCCCCCAACTCGTCAGTGCTTTGCAGTCCGCTCTCTGGGTTGGGTGGAGGTACCGGAAGAGGACCTGGCACCAGGGAAGAGCAGTCTTGCAGTCAATAACTGTATCCAGCAGCTGGCCCAGTCACACAACCGGAGCCAGCCCCCAGATGGTGCTTGGGGTGAGGTAAGTTGTCTCACCCCACAGAGGGTTCAGTGTATGGTCCAGCAGAGGTAGTTGTTCCTGAATTTCCTGTTGTCCATGATGATCACCTTTATCTGATCTCTGGGTCCACCTCTGTCCTTGGCAGGGCCAGAACATGCTGATGATCCTAAAGAAAGATGCCATGAGTCTGGTGAATCCCCTGGACCACAGTCTGATCCACTGCCAGCCTCTGGTGCACATCCGTGTATGGGGCGTGGGCACCTCCAAGGGCCGGTGAGGACTTCTGCATCCCCCAAGCGAGAGCTGCTTCTCCCTCCCCCTGCAGGCTGTGATACCCACTGACGCTGATCCCTGGTACCTGAACCCCTGGACACAGATCCTGATATGAATCCAGCACTGCCTCCCCTGCCTGGTCTAGCCCTGGTTGGGGAGGGTGGGCCCAGCTCAGCAGGGACAGATAGGGGAGAGCCTGAGAGCCTGGGCTGATTCTCTCGTGTGCTCCCACATGCTTCTGGAACAGTGACAGGTACGTGACAACCATACACTTGAATCCCCGCTCTGACCTCTCTACCTCATCCTTACCTTATCCCTGGCTTGACATTAAAAGCCCCTTGTAGGCCTTATAGGTCTCTGTCCCTAACCAGCCCTATCCCAGCCACATTTCTGCTTCTGCCAGGGACTTTGCTTTTGTGGCGGGTGACAAAGACAGCTGTATGCTCAAGTGTCATGTATTTCGGTGTGATGTTCCTGCCAAGGCCATTGCAAGTGCTCTACATGGGCTTTGTGCCCAGGTAAGGGCCAGGGGTGGGGCAGGGAATATGGGTGTGGAGTCGGGGCTGAAACTTCCAGGGTAGTTGGCTCCCTCCCCCCACCCCGAGCCTTATGCTGACCACATTTGTGTTTTAGATCTTGTCAGAAAGAGTTGGGGTCAGTGGTGATGCTGCTTGCTGCCCCCCAGACCCCATTTCCCCCGAAGACCTGCCTCGACAAGGTATGGGGTGGGGGTTGCTGTACTGTAGAGTCAGGCTACGTTGGTGAAAGATGGGAGTGGTGGCAAGGGTGGAAGAGGGTGCTTCCTGGTTATTTAACACTTCTCTCAAGATGGATCCGATCCCAGGGATCTGATCCAAGGGATCCCAAGCCCTGAATTGGAGGAGCATCCATGGGCTTTCTTCTACTAGCAACAGCTCTGGCCTAGGTTCTTGTCCATTCAGAAGGGTGGGGAAAGGGGAATTGAGAGAGTTCACCTGCCGACTTGGTGTATATATTTCAGCGGAGCTGCTGGATGCGGTGAGCCAGGCTGCTCAAAAGTATGAGGCATTGTACATGGGGATCCTGCCAGTCACCAAAGCCATGGGTAAGGAGCGGGGTGGGAAGAGCTGGCTGGTCTGGGCTGCATAAGTCAAGGGGAGGTGGGTGAGCTGGGGTCTCCTACCCTTTCTCTGAGTCCTCCCGTGGCCTTACATATCCTCACATGTACTGGCTTTCCCAACTTCGAATTCTAGGCCCAGTCCCCGCTATCCTCTTCCCATCTTTCTGAATCCCAAGTCAGTGAGAGGGGACCTAGATACTCTTTGCAGAGTCTTTTTTTTTTTTTTTTAAACCATTGGGAGACACCACAGTGGGCATGTCCCTCCAGGCATGGATGTGCTGAATGAGGCCATTGGTACCCTCACTGCCAGGGGGGACCGGAACACCTGGGTCCCTGCCATGCTCAGTGTATCTGACTCTCTCATGACTGCACATCCCATTCAGGTACCAGAAAAGGATGAAGTTGGGGACTGGAGGGTGAGCAGGGATGCTGAGGGGGCTGCTGCCTGCTGCTGGAAGATATTGGGTCCAGCCAGTGCTTGGCCCTCTAGTAACTAGGTGTGGTGTGGGCAGGCAGAAGCCAGTGCAGAAGAGGAGCCGCTGTGGCAGTGCCCTGTGCGCCTTGTGACCTTTATTGGTGTTGGCCGTGACCCACACACCTTTGGCCTCATTGCTGACCTTGGCCGTCAGAGCTTCCAGTGTGCAGCCTTCTGGTGCCAGCCCCATGCCGGGGGACTCTCTGAAGCTGTGCAGGCTGCTTGTATGGTGAGTTAGGTGTGGGGATATATGGGTGGGTGGGGGTGGTATTGCTTTGCTGCTGCTCTGTACTAGGGAGTAAGGTCAAGATCAGCTTCTCCACAGATCCCAGAGCTCATTGGTTCACAAGTATTTTGGCCCTGAATCTGTTTTTAGTCGGCTTTGGTTATAGGCCAAATATTTCACATAGTAATTTCTATGCCTGCTTTTCTTAGAGCATGAGAATCCCTGCCAGGGTTTACACATACATTTCAGCATGCATGTAGAGTTGTGTAGGGGCTGTGCTCTATAGGATTGGCATTGTCTTTCCTGATTCTCTCATTAGGTTATTTCTTGGCATCTGCGGTCATCCAAATATCTGATGCTTAAGCTCCATTAGTTCAGTTCACGTACTCATTCAACAAATGTGAGTGCACACTAGAGGCATCATACTTGACCCCAGGAATTCAGTAGTATAGAAGGCACAGCCTTTGCCTTTACAGAGCACTTAGGATAGAGCAGAAACACACCAGAAAGATGCTGTACACCACAGGGTGATGGAAGAGGCGCCCTTTCAGAGGTCAGGAAGGCTACCTGTAAAAGGCGATAGAAAATTAAGAGGCCCCAAGAGGAAGTTAGTCAGGTGAAGGGGAGTAGGGTAGGTATGCCAACCATAATTGTGAGAGTGAGACAGATGTTAGTGGATTAAAGTATCTGAAAGAATGTAAGTGTGTGTGGTGTGCTGGCAGGATATAATGAGAGAAGAGAGCAGAAAGAATGGCAGAAACCTGGTCATGGAAAACCTCATAGGTCAGAGTGATAGGTTCACTTTGTCCTGAGACACTAGGAATCACTGAAGGATTTTGAGCAGGACAGTGAAGTCAAATTTGTGGATTAGGATAACCACTTATGCTATAGTATAGATGAAAGATTTCAAGGACACGAGGAGGTAGGAACGTGACTTAGGACCACATTTGAGTGGTTCAAATGAGATATGATTGGAGCAGTTGTATTGGGAATGGGATTGGGGTTGTAGACCCTCTCTTTGCCAAGTGAAGCTGCTTTGCCAGGGAAGTAGTCCACTTTGGTGACAGATGGAGCAGAAGTAGCATGGTGGTAGGTGTGGTTGAGTATAGGCTTTGTAATTAGAACTAGGTTTGAATGCCAAGTCCACTGTTTTCTGGCTGTGACCTTGAGCATGTCATTTATTCTCTCTGAATCTAAATATCCTCACTTGCAAAATGGGGATAATAACAGCTCGTAAATAACTGGATTAAATTCATTATCGTACAGAGCACTTAGCAGGGTGTCTAGCCCTCTTAAATGCTCAGTAAATGTCAAGTTCTGTGTTTTATGTATTGAGCTCTCTGGGAATGCTATAGGGTCTGCTGATGTACCAGCTATCAGCCTTGCATCAGATAGAAACCTTGGCCAGCTTTCTGCCCTGCAGAAACTTCTGGAGAATCCAGGGGCAGAGAGTAGCTGGATCCTCACTTTCCCCTTCTCCCTAGGTTCAGTACCAGAAGTGTCTTGTGGCCTCAGCAGCTCGGGGCAAGGCCTGGGGTGCCCAGGCTTGTGCCCGCCTGCGGCTCAAGCGGACCAGCTCCATGGACTCCCCAGGAGGTCCCCTGCCTCTCCCCCTACTCAAAGGAGGGGTTGGAGGTGCAGGGGCAGCCCCTCGAAAGCGGGGTGTCTTCTCTTTTCTTGATGCCTTTCGGCTGAAACCCTCTCTCCTCCATATGCCCTAAATTGATATTAGAGGGCTGGGGAAGGAGGCTCAGGATCCATACCCAGTTCTATACCCCTCCATTCCCCAGGGGCCTGCAGTCTCTCACCTGTCTTCCTGCCCTGATCCTCATTTACCCTCTATTTATTTCCCAATTTATTATTTATATCCATGACTGAGAGGACCTGCACTACAATTTAGGCCCCTAGCTCCCCTTTCCTTGGGTCCTTGTGTTCCTTAACCCTGTCCAGCCCTGGGCAGTTGGTTCTACCTCAGCAACACTTTATAGCAAAATCAGTGCAAATAAAAATCCCTCAGTGACCTCACTAGGTGTGAGTATATTGGACCTGGGACAGGGTTGGGGGCCAATAACCTGTGTGAAGCCTGTGTGTTTGGTGTTGGTGGCTGCTTGTAGTCACTTGAGTGTGTGGATGTGATGGAAGTCTGACCTTAGATGGAAGTCTAAGGTCTCTGTGCGAGGACGTACTAGTCAGGGTCCACCTTGAGACTCCAATTAGAGAGGAGATGAACAGGAGTCAAACGAGATAGAAGGTAATGTGTAGGACAACTAGTAAGTCTCAAAGGGTTGTGGGAGCTCGGGTGACACTTAAAAAGTGGCCTGAAGGATTACAGACGACTTCTCGAAGAGCTGACATCTAAGTATTAAAGGAAGATGAGTACTAGTGAGCGAGCCTAGAGGATAGTGGACAGAGGTGAGGCTCCAGAAGTCGGGGTTTGCTAGATCACAGAGCCGCACACATAGGATAGGAGCATTTTGTCTTGAACTTGCACCTTAGAACAAGTGGGCCCAGAGAAGACGGGCTCTAGGAGCGCCGGCTCCTTGGAAAAACATCCTCGCTTGGTGCCTTGTGACCAGAACCCGATGGATCATTACTCGAAGGCGGTATCTAGTCCCATAGGGAGTTGGTACAGAGTTAATGAGGCGGCGGCTGCGAAGCACTTGTCCGACCTCAAGGGCCCTAAGCTGCCGACCCAGCCGGGAGCGCAGAGCGCCCGCCCCGGAAGTGACGCGCTGCCCCGCTGGCGGTGCGGAAGTGGAGATGGCGGAGCTGTACGTGAAGCCGGGTGAGAGCGCGGCCGGCGGGGTGGGGGCGCTCGACTTGTCTCCCCGAGCCCCAGTATAACCTTCGGCAGAGTCCCGGCCTCGCTTTACACTTCCCCTCGCCTCTACAGGCAACAAGGAGCGCGGCTGGAACGACCCGCCGCAGTTCTCGTACGGGCTGCAGACCCAGACTGGCGGACCCAAGCGCACGCCGCTCACTAAGAGGGTCGCCGCCCCCCAGGATGGAGCCCCTAGAGGTGCGTGGGGACCCGCAGAAAATGGGCGGTTCCAGAGTCAAGCTTGTCCCGGAGACCTGTTTTCGACCTCCCAGAACTCCTTAAGAAGAGGTTGGGACCCCAGGAAGGGGGTCAGGGCTGGCGCTTTTCTGAGTTTCCCCTCTGCTACTCAGATCAATAAGTGGAATTCTGATTAAAAAATTTATATTATATTTTCGTCCTAGGTGATCCCAGCCAGACTTCTCTCAAATTATTTTCATTACTTTGAAATTTTTTTTCTTTTCTTTTTAACTTGTAGTGGTACATTTTACTTTGAAATTTTTTATCCAACCTAGACCTCTTCTCAGAACCCTGTAGTGGTATATGTATCCATTTTATTTCTTCACTTGGATATATAATAAGCACCTCAAACTTAACGTGTCAATCAGTATTTTTTACTAAGCACTTACTAAGAGGGCAAACTAAACAACAGCAAGAAAGACAAATGATGTCTGTTTTCCTTAAGTCTGTACTGTACAGTTGAAGACAGATGAATTGGTGGTGACAGCTTGTAGAGAAATAAAATAAGGTAATGTATTAGTAGGTAACCAAACGGAGGGTCTGACATTTGAGATTTTCATAATTAAATCAGCTATGCAAAAATCCCAGCATTCTGAGAAGGACGAGGCAGGAGGGTAGAAAGTTGAGCCCAGCCTGGGTAACAGAATGATTCTGTGAAACCCTGTCTCAAAATAAAAATTTAAAAAGGGCTGGGTAGGTCGGCTGTGGTGGTACACGCCTATAATCCCAGCATTTAAGAGACAGAGTCAAGAAGATACCCACAAGTTTGAAGCCAGCCTGGGCTACATAGTGAGTTCAAGACTAGCCTGAACTACATAGCAAGACCCTGTCTCAAAAAACCAAAAAATAAAATAAAAATAAAGGGGGGCGGCTGGAGATGTATGTAGTTCATAAGGCACTAAGTTCAGGAACCATTACCCCCCTCTCCAAGCCATGCAAAGATCAGGCACAAGAGCATTTCAGGCATAGGAAACAGCTAGTGCAAAAGGCCCTAAAAAGTTTGGCCAGTTCAGAGAATGAAGAATAGAATGGCTACAGTGTAGTGAATTTTCCCAGGATACAGAGTTTATACTTTAATTTATTTAAAGTTGGAAGGCAGTGAAAAATTAAGGCTCCCTGTTTCCCTGAGAATTTCCCAGGCCAGTAAGTGAGCTGTAGGCCCCCCTAGAGGGGCTCTGGTTTCATTCTTTTTTAAAAATTTTATTGGTACATTTTAGATATATGTATGATTTCATTCTTTCAGCATCTCTCCATTCTTTTCCACTGCAGAGGAATGATACAGGGTAGTGGTGGCAAACCTATAGCATGCCAGGATATTTGTATAATTGAAAGCTCTTAAAGGTTTGCAATCACTGGTATAGGATATAATTTTGCTTTTTGTTTAACCTCAGCACTACTGTTATGTAGGTCTAGATTATTTTTGTTTGGGGGATTGTCGTTGCACAGGGTTTAGCAGAAACCCTGATCTCAACTCAGTAGACAGTAGCAGCATGCACCCAGTTGTGATCAGACAGCCCCAGGGGCAAAATCTCCCCAGTTTAAGAATCACTGACTGATTTACATCTTTGAAAAATCACTGTGGGGGCTAGGGTGTAGAGCCCTTGCTTAGTGTGTGTGAGGTCCTATGTTTGATTCCCAGCACTGGGAAAAAAAAATCACTGTGCTCTGCAGAAAACAAGATTTTTGGGAAGAAATGGAAAGATAAATCAAGAAACTACTATGTTAATATGGGCAAAAAAATTTAATGATTTAAGGACAGTAGTCATAGAGTGGTAGGAGTTGGATGATGGATAGTTATGGAGAAAGGGATGATGGAGGAGGAATCAGTGTAACTTTTTTTTTTTTTCTGATGTGAGAAGATGATACAGGTTTTTGTAGGGAAGGGAAACAGGCTTTTGGTTTGGATCATGTTTTGTTTAGGCTGCTATCTTTGGCAGAAGTTTAGGCCAGACTTAAAGAAATACTCGAAGCCACATGGATATTTGATGTCACAGGCTTGAATAAGGTTATATAAAAGTGTGGATAGAGGCTTAAAGAGGATCCAAGACAAAGTCCTAGAGCTTTCTGGCATTTCAAGGTTGTGTAGAGGAGGAATCAGCAAAGACTGAGAAATAGCCAAAGAAGAATATGAGAGTAAAAATGACTCAACAGTGAAGAATGCTGCTGGGAGGTCAAGCAAGATTGGGGATCACAAAATTTGGCAAACACTACAGTCACAGGTGACCTTAACAAGAGCATTCTCTCTGTGGATTTAGTGAAAACAAACTCAACTGGAATGGTCTAGCGCTGGATGTAGTGGCGCACTCCTGTAATCCCAGCACTTGGGAGGCTGAGGCAGGAGGATTGCCTTGAGTTTGAAGCCAGCCTGGGTTACATAGTGGAACGGTCTGAAGAGAATATGAAAAATACAGAGTAATTATAGATAATTCATTCAAGAAATTTCCTTAAGTAGAATATCTGAAAGTGAAATAATGTGAAGTGTGAAGTAAGGGAAGGGTGTTTTGGGGCAGTACTGCATATACTACAGCATGGTTATATGCTGATGCGTAACTCAGTAGAGAACCATGACTGATGAGGCAGAAGAAAAGGGATAATTGCAGGAGGGAGGCCTAAAGAAGACATGAGAGGCTAGGTTGCAGATTACATCTGGTGAGATGGCTTTTGATAGCAGAAACCTTTCATCTATAACAGAAGGAAGAAAATCACCACAGATGTAGGTGGGTTAGTAGAACCAGAGGTGGGAAGATGAGAGCGTTCCTGTTTGATGATCTGTATTTTGTTAGTGAAACATGAGGCAGTGTCAGATGTGGGAAGACAGTAGAGAAAGGAAGAAAAGATGAAAAAATAGTTGTTCTGTAGAGTGGGAAAATGAGGCAGTGTTGGGCACCTTTTAAAATCTGTGGCCATGGAAATTGTTAAGTTATAAAGTATAACAGCATGGTTCTGTTTTTCCTTACAAGTGCAAGCATGGTTTAGTAGAAAGGTTCAATAAGGGGGGAGAGAGAGAAGAGGGAGAGAGAAAGAAGGTAAGAGTGTTTACGAGAGCTGGTGGCATACTCCTGTAATCCCAACACTCAGGAGGTTGAGGCAGGAGGATCACAGCAAGTTTGAGGCCAGCCTTGGCTACATAGCTCAAGGCCAACCTGAACTACCCAGCAAAACCGTCTCAAAAAGAGAGAAAGTATTTGTAAGGGAGTGATTTTAATTCCCTATGAAATGTGAGTAGTTGAACTGCAAGGGTGGGAGGAAGGGGTGATCAGATGTGGGAGGTGGTAACAGGGCTGTGAGCAAAACGGGAATAACAAGGTGGAACAGAATGATCATAGAGAGATACAGTGGTCAGGTAGCCAAGAGGCCAAATTATTAGATGCATTAATTAACCTTGTGGATGATGATGCCTAAAAGTAAGTTCCTGACTTTCTTCCTCCAGTCTTTCTCAGTCACTGAAACCAGAAACCAAGTCATCTTGACTCCTCTCCCTCAACCCCGACCACCAAGCCCTGTTGCACCTCCTCCTACATAAAACTCAGACCACTCCATTTCCCCTCCTCCTTCACCTTAGTCCATGCCAAGCATTCTTTCCTGGAGTACTGCATTAACCAACTGCTGCGCCTGCCTCCATTCTTGATCTGTTCTCATCAGTTTTTTCACAGAGCATCCCATAACTCTGGTCACATTACCCTTTGCTTTTGTAAGTCCTGGCTGCTCAGGACTGTTTGGCTTGTAGACCAGACAACTCAGGATCTGGATCCGGTGCTTAGTCTTTTCAGTAACAGCTCACATACTTTCTTCAGTGCTAATAATTTCCAGCCACAGAGGCCTTATTTCTTCCCTTGAACAAGTTAAGACTGTTCCTGCCTTTTGAGCATTGCCTTTACCTCTACATAGTACTCTTCTTTGAGCTCTTCATAGCTGCATTTATTGTGTCCCTTCGTTCTCAATAAAAACCGCTAACTTTAGGTACTTCTTGCTATACTCTAATCTGGCAACTCCACCTATATTCATAATCATCATTGTAATCCTGTGAAGTGTCATAACTGTATAATACCCCCATTTTACATTAGAGGAACCCAAGTTTAGAGGTTATAAGTCACTTGTGGGCGATCACGTATCATATGAGCTGAGGTAAACTTAAATTTAGAAGGCTTTCTTTCAATAATTTAGGTATATCCTCTTCTTCCTCTTTATCACATAATCTCTTTGTAGCACATAACTTGGTAATTTTCTTATGTTTTTCTTCTTTCTCTCTAGAATTTAAGTTCTCTGAGGTCAAGAAGCAAGTCTGTCTGATTTATTTTTTATCTTTGGTACCTGACAAATTGTGTATAGTAGAGAATTTATACACTTTTCTTTTGCAGTACTTGGGATTGAACCCAGGATCTTCACACTGAGCTATATCCCAGCCCTTGTTATCTTTTAGTTTGTGATTAGTCTTGCTAATCACTAACTTGCCCAGGCTGGGCTCAAATTTGTGATCCTCCCACCATAGCCTTCTAGAACACTGGGACTACAAGTATGTGCTACCACACATACTTTCCCCCCGGCACTGGGGGTTGAATCAGGACCTCTTGTATGCTAGACAAGCTGTGACCTAGCTATATCCCCAGATTTTCAGAGAGGGATGCAGGATCTTGCTAAGTTGTTCAGGCTCTCCTTGAACTTGTGATCATTCTGCCTCAGCCTCCTAAATTGTTGGGATTGTAGGTCTACGTCACTGTACCCAGCTTTTATACATATTTTTGGATGAAATGAGTTATCCCACAGAGTAGTCCTGCTTGGAAGAGGTGAGTTTAGAATTGTTTCTTATCTATTTAAGCCATGTTGCTTGATTCTGCTCTACCTTTTCAGTTGCCACCTCGGAGACTTCTCCTGGGACCCCTCCAATGGGGCCTCCACCTCCTTTGAGTAAGGCTGTCAGGCTCCCAGCTGTGGGGAGCTGTCCTGCCTCCGGTGTGGAGCCCACAGGTTTCCCAGTCATTGAATCTGAGGCTTTGATAGAGGATGTGCTGAGACCTTTGGAACAAGCATTGGAGGACTGCCGTGGCCATACGAGGGTAAGCCCCTGGAATGCTTGTCCACAGGCACATGCAGCTATGGCTTCCAAAGGGAGACCCTCTGGGCAATGGCTCTTAATTCATTTATAGTTCCAGGCCCCTTCAGAATCTGCTATGGCTTTCCCAGGAAAATGAACACAGGATTTCAAGAGGGTTCACAGAACTTCTAAAGAACCAGTTAATCATAGAGGCTCATTGGGAGTAAGAGTTGACTTCAACTCCCATTAGTAAAAATAGCAGCTTGATTTTCTGTACCTCCAGGTCATTCAGAGCACACTCTGCTAATTTCATGCTTAGAGAATTTATCTTGTGCTCAGTGAGAGAGACAGTAACTTTCTACCTAGTGTTTTCTAAGCTTCATGGAGACCAGGGATCAAGGAAAGGTGAAGAAGCATGGTAATTTTTCCTTTTTGTTTCTTTAGTTTCCTTGTTTGCAAAGTGACACTACGAGCTTCTGAGAAGTCCCTGAGATTTTAAAATTCTAGCTATATCTGCACTTTTTCTTGGGAGGAGATTCATAAACTTCATCAGGTTCTCAGTGGGGACCTCTAACCTCTGTGTAAACAATCAGAACTCTAGGGACTAAGCATAGAGACCCAGGCCAGAGAAAGCAGGTGGTTCCTAGGAGGTGCTGACTTCCCATCTCCCTGCTGGGCTGGCAGCACTGAGTGGAGGAGGCTCTGTCTCTCAGAAGCAGGTATGTGACGACATCAGCCGACGCCTGGCACTGCTTCAGGAACAGTGGGTAGGAGGAAAGTTGTCAGCTCCTGTAAAGAAGAGGATGGCACTACTAGTGCAAGGTGGGTTCCCTAATGTATTGGAAGTCCCTTGTACTGCCATGGTTGGCTGAGATGAATAGGTGCTGCCACTCTGGTTTATTGGGAGGAGAGGCATGGAAGCTACTGCCTCTTTTTTTTTTTTTTTTTTTTCCTACTGCCTCTTTTATCCCAGTCTGCTTACTCAAGTTCTTTGTCCTCAGAGCTTTCAAGCCACCGGTGGGACGCAGCAGATGACATCCACCGCTCACTCATGGTTGACCACGTGACTGAGGTCAGTCAGTGGATGGTGGGAGTTAAAAGATTAATTGCAGAAAAAAGGAGCCTCTCTTCAGAGAAAGAGACCAGAGAAGAGCAATCAGAAATGGCAGTTGAGAACCAGACCATACCAGGCTTCCAAGAGGCTCCATAATACTGGAAGTTCCCCAGACTCACACTACCTGCTATGCCTTGGTGTGGGAGGTCTTTTCTCACTTCTCTCCCTTCTAACACCAGAGAGACTGTCCCATTGGGCCTGGGCTACAGGGAGGTCATTTGTTACTTATAACACATGCATTTCAATAAAAAAAAATCTCGATGATGGGCACTGGGTAGGAAACATGAGGCTTTCCTATGCCAGACTGGTTCCTTGTGATGTTAACTGTCGTATATCCTGTGAATTTCTGTTCTCCCTCCATTCATCGTGAAGCCTTGCTGGGCTTTTCCCAGAATTAGACTGAAGAGCACATTTGTTGCAATGTGGGACACCGCTGTCTTTGGATGATTGCTTTTTAGCATGAGAACAGATTCAAAGAGCATAGGAGACTTTTCCATCAAGAAAAGTAGATTCCTTTTTGTCTTTTGAGACAGGGTCTCATTATGTAATTCAGGCTGACCTTGAATTCACTATGTAGGCCAGACTGGCCATCTGTCTCACAGTGATCTTCCTGCCTCATCCTGAGTTGCCGGGATTACAGGCGTGTGCCACTATAGCCAGCTTAGATTCCTTTCTGCACTGTATCATCTTTCAGGTACGTAGATGTTAGAGATTAAAATTAGAGTGGCATGTCTGCTGTATAAATTGGAGAAATATACCAGATTACTGCGATTTGGAATCATGACTGTATCTGACTTGCCAAACAAGCTGATAATTTTGAGTGTCAGTGTGGGCCCTAATGTCTGCTACACAATGTAAATATAGTTTGGGGGGTGGTCATGGTAGATTTGCTGTGAGAAGGGAGGGTACAGGCTTTTCAGTGTTGGAATGTCGATTGGTACCTATAGAAAAGAGGCAGAAAAGGCAAGGGGAGAGACAGGATGGCTAGGACAGCAACTCTTCTCTAAAAGTCTTGCTTACGAATGGATAGAAGAGGGGCCACAGGGGAGGGCTGGTTCCAGGAAGGCTGCTTCCTGGAAAGAGGAGAACAGCAGCTGGAAGGCTAGGCTATTGCTGTTTATGGTTTGGCAACTCCTATAGCCTACCGTAGGCTGTAATTGCTGCTGGAAGTGGGCCCAGTGGGAACTGGGAACAAATCTGGGGCCTCTTAACTAGGCTTGCTGGGGCCCTCGGCTGTGTGGCTGAGGTGAGATCAGCATTGAGAACAATGGAGCCAAGACATTTCTCTGAATGTTTACTAAGCAGCCCAAAAGTGACACACTATCCCCCAGTCCCAGCCCTGAGCATAGAGAGCTGGGGGTTGGGATGAGTGCCCACAGACCAAAGAGAAAGAGCTAAGGGCCTGGCAAGTTGCCCACTCCCATCTCTGGTCTGGCTGCCTCAGGACTAAACGAGGCCCAGAACCAAGTCACCCCTTTCCAGATGAGACCAGCTGGCTTTTGAATACCCCGGGAAGAGGTGGTGGCAGCAGCGGCATGAGGGATCCCTCTATAACTCCATACACGGGGTCATCTGTACTGGGTTAGATGTCCATTTCAAATTGTGCATCATCTGGAGAGAGAAAAGGCAAGACTAGTTGCTGGACTGAGGGTCTGCAGGCCCTGTATCTGTGCAGAAACCCCTCTTGGAACTGAGCCCCCACTCTACAAGGCCATTGAAACTGAAGGGCTCCGCACTTCTTAATTTTAGTTCTTGCTTTCCTTACCGGGTATCTCTTCCTCTGTCTCCTTCTGCTCCTTCAGCAACTCCAGCTTGGAGGGTGGGGCAGTTGGAGTTGTGACCCCGGGAATCTGAGGGAGGCAGCAGGGGGGTGTCCGGGCAATGGGTGAGTTCTTGCACTCCAGCAGGAACTTTCTGTCGTAGATGATCCTGGTGCCTGTTGAGTGGTAGGGGCTGATGTAAGAGCCAGGAAATTGGATACAAAGGTGATTAGGGTCCCAGACCCAGCCTTTTGGGGACTGGCAGTTCAGGGTGTGTGTCACATTTGCCTGTGTTTCAAAAGACACATGCCCTACAGCGCAGCCAGGATCTTAACAAGGATCTGACAAGCCTTTACAGCACTGATAGAACTAACCAAGGTGTCTAAGCACCGTAAAGCAAGTAGGGCGTTGCAGCTAGTCCAGTTGGGCAGTTTCAGGTCTTGTTGCTTAGAGGAGCACTAAACTCTGAACTCAGGTACATAAGGCTGCTCCTCTAATGCTCTGGAGCTTCCTTGCTTTGGGTCACAGGTGGGGCCTTGCCATCCACCCTCAGATCAGAAAGCCAGATAGTTGTGAATATTTCATCCAGTGCTGCCACCTAGACTCGGCTCCTATAGGGAGGAGCTGTGCCCCTGCTTACCAGTGAAACACTGGAACACACTGTTCTTATTCTTATCCCTCCCAAGTCCTATAAGCCTCAGCCCGGCCCAAGAGGAACTTGGCCAGCAAAGTGTCCCGAGGGCCCTTCCCCTCCGCCCACGTGGCAGGAACCTGGATCAGGAGCCCAGCAGCTCAAGATCCTGGGCTGCTGGCCCAACCAAAACAGCCACCAGCCGGCCACACACACCCAAAGCCCCTTCCCCCAACTGCTCAAACCGCTTCACAAGATCTAGTGTTTCCTGAGGGCACGTTCCATTGGGGCCTATGCTCCTACTCCCAAGACAATAACGGCAGGGGAACAAGCATAGCAAAGCATCCAGAACCCAGGCCACAGTAAAGAATTTCAGCCTACAGTCACCCGGAAGGTAGGCTCAAGGCACTGTTGAATCACTTTCAGGTTTTCGGGAAGTTAGTTCAGGCTTCAGACATCTTCCCCAAAGCCACCACCTGCGGAGAGGCCTGTGGACTATACTGTCCAAGGCCCACACCTCTCCACCCCCGCCCAGCAACAGCACGCACTCGCGCGCATACGTTTGCCCGCACTCTGCGGACCCCGGCCCGGCCCGCTGACCTCCCGGGGTTGTGGCGTAAAGCGTGCCCCCTGGCGTGGTGCTGTAGCAATCGGGTAGCCGGTCCCGGCCCCCGGGAATCGGGCAGCTCGTGGACGTGGACATGTCGACGAGAGGAGCAGGAAGGCAACCGGGTGGTGCTGCAGACAGGGGCGCTGCTTTGAGTCTGAGGCAGACTCAACCCGCCACGTGCGGCAGCAGGCAACAACACTAGGACAACGTCACGCCCGGGGCGGGTCAACCGCCGTCACTCAATCCGACGGTCCCGCCTACTCGCTAGCAAGTAAGTCCCTGGTCTGCGGAAAAGCAGGAAAAAGGTCCCAGGCTCCGCACCAGCCTTCAGCTCTTCCCGGGCCAACACTTGACAGTCTGCCTCTGACTGCTGCAGCAGCTCAGCTGGTTACTGTTTACAGCTGGGCACTGAGACAGCTGACTTTGCTGCGCTGTATTAATTCACCCACTCTTTCAACAGTTTGGTATAGTTAAGCACTATCAGTAGCCACATTCGACAATGAAGCAAATAAACTGATGAAGGTAAGTCTCTGCTTCAACGTCCCACATCTTGTAGGAGAGAAAGTTAGAGTAATCTGACTCCCAAGGCTGGATCCTTCAGCACAGCATATACTACCTCCTATAAATATCTGGGGTGTTGGGGATTTAGCTCAGTGGTAGAGTGCTTGCTTAGCAAGCGCAAGGCCCTGAGTTCGATCCCCAGCACCTCCCCACCTCCCAAAAAAAACTATAAGGGAAAACGACTGGGCCTGGGAATGTAGCTCAGTGGCGGAGTGCTTGCCTAGCATGTGCCAGACGCTGTGTTGGATCCCCAGCACCGCAATAAATAGTTGCAATACAGGATGAAAAGTACTTTCATGACCTTGAGCACAGGGAAGGTCACGGAGTGCAGGAGGTTTTCTGAAGAAGTAATATTTGGGACTAATTAAAGGATGATTAAAATCCGAGGGATAGGGGAGGCACAGCTGAGATAGCAAGAGTGGGGAAGCCAGCCCTTTGATGTGCCAAAACTAAGGAAGGGCACGGTTGGTGAGGAGAGTTGGTCTTTTATAGAAAGGAAGGTCAGAAAGTATCACCTTGGAGGTAAGATTTTTTTTTTTTAAATGTGCGCACAATGACATGATAGGCTAGAGAGATAGTGGGAGACATAAATACTAAGTCTAGTACGTATAAGACACTGAAAATGTTTTCATCCAGTTGTCCTCTGTATGGCTTCCTCAAAATCAGCAGCACCCCCATATCCAAATTAAATATAGACCACCCACCTGCATGCATTCATTTATCAATATAACCTCAGCTCTGGCTTTATCAGATTTTCCCTTTGCTCTGATTCTTTATCAATTTAACCCCCCCAAAATGTATTTTATGAATCAGTGTTTCTCAAACTTTAATATGCATGTGAATTTCCTTGAGATCTTGTTAAAGTGATAATTCTGATATAGTAGGTCTGGGGCAAGATTCAGGATTTTTAAATACAATCCCTGGTAAGGTAGATACCACAGGTCTTCAGAATCACATTTCAGGTAGCAAGGGTATGTATACTTTATTGTTCTTTTTTATTTTAATTGTTCTAAAAGAGATTTAAGACTCTTACAAAGTGGTGTGTACCCATATGAAGTGTATTAACAGTGCTGGAGGGTAAGGGAGGAAGTAGTCTGATGACGTGCGGAGGAGCAAAGGCAGCGGCTACAGGGATGGAGAGAGAAGAGAATGACAAAGTGATTTATGAAGAATGGCATGAGGGAAATGGAGATACCTTAGGACAGTGGTGGCGAGGCTATGCTACATGTGGGGCTGTTTGAATCACTGAAAGCTCTAAATGGTTCATCATCACTGCCCCGGGATAATTTCCAATCTTTTGCCTTGAGAATCTTTGTAGCTAGAACACTAATATAGGGCTTGAGGCATAGCTCAGTAGTAAAGCACTTGCCTAGCATGCTCAAGACCCTGGGTTCAATCCCCAGTACCACAAGAATTTGTTCATAAAACACTAATAGGTGAGACAAGAAGAGGGACATACCATATTGGAGACTGAATAATGAGTGTGGAATGCCCAGATGAGTATAGTAAGGAACTAGATGCACTGGCATGATGTTCAGGGGCAGAACTCTAGGCTAGTGCTTCAGATTCAAATGAAATAAAATCCAAAAGTATGGATGAGATCACCTGGGGAGAAGGTACAGTGTAAAAAGACCTGGGCACATCAACATTTACCAAAGGAAGAAGATTCACTAAAACAGACCCAGAAAGAGCAGTGAAAAATAGAAGTAGGGGACTGAGGCTTTAGCTCAGTGGTAGAACGCTTGCCTAGCAAGGGCAAGGCCTTGAGTTCAATCCCCAACACCCACCCCACCCCCCAAAAAAAAGATCCAAGAAGGATTTACATGGGAGTAAGTTCTACAAGTCTCTTACTACAAAACAACAGCAGTAGTTACTACTGTTACTACTATAATGAGTATTGCTTGCAGCCAACTTTTCTGGAGATATAGTGTAAGGGCCAGGCAACTAGAAAATAGGTATACTTTAGAGAGAAAGCCAGACTCATCATCCATGCAACCTGGATGAAAGAATAAGAGTTTAGATCCGAGTTAACACTAAATACCCACTAGATATGGAAACTTAAAAAAAAAATTTATGCCTAGCCTTATTTCATCTCTGCTACCAGGCAAACTGCTTTGGACTCACAAACTGTCAAGATAAAACAAGTGAAAAGGGATCCCAAGATAGGTCTGCAGTCAGACCATTTGATTCATGGTCTTTTTTTCCAAAATAGGTCTCGAAGCCCAGGCTTCTGTCCTCTGTTGGAGGTACTCGTAACACCCTGAAGATTTTTGACACTTAACATCACCTTTTCCCCACTCATTTCCAACAGGAGAGAGTGAAGGTGAAGGTACCTGCCTCTTGGCAAATGACAAATCATAGAGGGTGAATAGAAAATGTAGTAGTGTTATCAGAGTCCCTCACCCTAGGATAGGGTTCACTGGGAAGACGTCATGACCAGCTGTACTTCTAGGTAGAAGTGCTTCTCACTAGTCAGAGGACAAGATGTTCAGAAGCTGTTTTCCTCTTGTTTGCCTCTTCCTGGGTTGACAGTGTAGTCCAAAGGTCTTCAACAGTAGGACAGAACCACGCACACCAAGTATTCTCTATTTGGCTTGAAACTATCATTTGACCTGTTTTTGCCCTTATACAAGATAACTCAAACTAAGGATCGTCCCTTTGTGTGCTAGTCTGGGGATTAGGAGGAGGATTTGGCCAGAATCTATAGAAACAGATTGCAACTGTAGTTCCCAGTCCTGAATTTCTTACCTCTGGTTAGGAGAGGCCAGCATTGGTTGTCCAACTCTCTTCTTTGGTCTGGTTAGCTGAGGTGATGGGATTTCCCCTTTGAGAGCAGGGACTGAAGAAAGCAGACTGGCCTATAAAAGGGCAAGTCAGCACACTGTAGCCACAATAGGTTTAAAGGATCTTAAAACATCAGTAATTTTATTGGTGGTGGAATTTCATTACATTGAGGACTACCTGAAACAGTATATCCAGAAAAATTGATGATATAGTTTTATTCCTCGAAAGGACTCTTACTCTCTTGGTTGGGGTTTGACCTGTGCCTTGGCAGGATGTTTCTTAATGACTTGAGGGCTCACTATAGATGCGCAAGGTTTTCTCCTGCCTCCACTAAAATCTCAAAATCAATACTGGTTCCCAGAGTAGCTGGCTTTTGATTCCATATCAGAACCAAACCTTAGCACTACAAACAATCTAATGGTTTCTAGTACCATACCTTATATTCTCATTCATAGGAAAAAGAAGAAAATCTGTGTTAGAACTAGAAGATTCTTTTAAGTGAAGCCCAGAAGGCTAAAATGACTTGCCTAAAATCATATAGCTTTAAGTGGAAGAAATGAAAATAAAATTTTAGGGTTCTGACTCTTGTTCTACTGTACCCATTCTGCCTCCCCCACCCCCAAAACCCCTGTATATTTTGAAAGTAATTAAGTTCTTACCTGAGCTAGGTTTTATCCAATGTTCAGGTTGGTAAAATAGCAGTAAAGTAATGCCAGGAAGAGGCAGGCAGAGGAAGAGGAGATTATAGCAGGCGAAATGGGATTGGGAGTAGGCTACCAGGATCCAAATAGAAAGAAAGGAAGGCAGTGCTCGTAAGAGGGAAAGGAGGAGGGTACCCTAAAGAACTACTTCCACTGTACAACTCCTCTTTCTTCCTAATTCTCCTAGGGGTTTCTCCCTCCTTTTTCTTTATGGATTCTAATTCCTGATCTGAGATAAAGTTTCTTGTTCTGTTGTCCTCCAGGTACAGAACATAGTTTTAAAGGTTTCTTCAGACAATCCAAACATATTATAGATAGTTATGATAGAACAATACTTACCCTTTTGTCCCTCTGAGTGATTTACTTAATAGTATCACTCACTAGTGTATATTTCATTAAGGATAGTTTCATTCATTTCACTAATTTTAAGTGCTACTTGTAAGTGGAAATATAGACATGTTGGTGATCCAGAGTGTCTTTATTCCCCTCAAGGGTCAGGGAGCCTTTTGAGATAGTTTAATGTGGTTATTGACCACTACAAATTCAACACCAGTGATACTTTCCAAATCCATTATAAATAGAAAATAAGAAATCTTTATGTCTATCTAACAGACAACAAACGTGGTACATTGTAAGTTCTGTCCCTAGTTACTCTTTTTTTTTTTTTTTTTTTTTTTTTTTTTTTTGTTTTTTGCTGGGGATTGAACTCAGGACCTCGTGCTTGCTAGGCAAACACTTTAACCATTGAGCTAAATCCCCAGCCCTCCTAGTTACTCTTTTTATTTGTATCCTTCTTGGCCTTCTGTCAGCTTCAAACCATTTTTTTTTTCTTCTTTAATATTGTCTGTGCACGGGGTTGGGGATTTAGCTCAGCGGTAGAGTGCTTGCCTAGCAAGCGCAAGGCCCTGAGTTCGATCTCCAACACTCACCCCAAATTGTCTATACATAAGACCAGGAAATTCAACTATATTAAAATACAAACAGGTTGATGACTATACTTTTCAGTGGGATAGTTTTTCCTTCTCTATTGCATCAGCTTCTTGGCATACCTTTTGTTTGGCCAACTCATTCCTGTGTTCCTGTGGTTAGCTTGTTAAACATATTGCCTTTTTCATATTTGGGGCCATGGAACTAAGCCCAGAATCAGTCACATATTTATAAACATTACTAAGAAGATTCAACAACACAACAGAATAACAGGAGTCATGTGCCTCTTATATTTCAACTCAAAATTTAAGATGTCTTTAACTAAATATATCTTTTAGATAAAAAGTCAGGAAGCACAAAAGGAACCTGAAGTTCATGATTTTGGTTTTCTTAAATTTGTTCAATATTAACTGATTTAAATCCAGAAGTTTTTATTTTATTTTATTTTTCTTTCTTCCCCATCCCCCCTTTTTCCCTTTGCAGAGCTTGAGGTTAACCAGGCCTTATACAGCCTAGGCAAGTGCTCTGTCACTGAACTATACCCAAAAGTTCTTAACAACATACTCGTGATCCAAGAGTGAAATCTAATGGTAGCATATCTGCTAAAGTCAGATAAGACAATTGCGGAGGCTCAAAGTTTCTCACGTGTAAAATGAGAAGACAAGGGAATGAAGAATATTAACCCAAGATAAATAGATAACATGTTACAAAAGTACTTTCTCAAGGTAGTTTACGAATGGGCTCTAAAGTGTAAAATGTGAGAAGCATGTTACAAATATAGTATTAGTAGTCTGGTTCAATATGATGGTGGATTGGGTGGTACCTGCATGACCACTGAAAGGATCACACCCCACTTCTAAATACTGTTCATCTTTTTATTGAATATTCTGGTAAATATTTCACATTAATACAGGCTACATTAAGTAGAGCCACTATATGACAAGAAATTTACTCAACTTTTTCCTTTTAAGTATGTAAACAATTATACATGTATTTATCACCCTAAAAGGCTGAAACATGTAATCATCTAATTCTCTTC
Source organism: Hystrix cristata (assembly GCA_004026905.1). Classification (NCBI taxonomy): domain Eukaryota; kingdom Metazoa; phylum Chordata; class Mammalia; order Rodentia; family Hystricidae; genus Hystrix; species Hystrix cristata. Next base: position 98,191 of record PVJO010002453.1, read on the forward strand.
TGCATACAAGTAGCATTCGGTTTGTTTAGCCAAAAGCACTAAGTTCATCTGATCTTAAGTTGAAAAATGGCTAAACTAACCAGAGAACATAATCAGGTGGATAGGAAATCAATTTGCTCTTATACAATGGGCAATCAAATTTCCATTGCTAAAGACTCAGAGAAAATTTCTTAATTAGGCACATTAAAAAAAAAAAATCCCCAGGGTTCTTCCAAGGTCATAGGTTTCTCAAACAAGGCTAAAGAGTAAAGACCTTCTAATTGTTTAGTTGACATATTTGAGATGCATGTTTCCAATATGAGGTGCCCACGTGCCAGGCCATATCTGAAAAGGGGGAGGAAAAATTGGAATTTCTAATTAGGAATCTTTAGACATTTACAAAATGAATATATAAATGCAATGGCAATTCACTCTTTTTGCCTAGGAAGAATATGTATACATGAAATAAAATGTTTAGTAGCATCATCTTGATATTAATTCAGATCAAGGTGGTCAGTCATGACTTTTGATACCCAAAATTTGCACTACCCACAGAATTAAAAGTGTGACATGACAAATCTGAAAAGTGAAAGAGCATTAGCCCATTTTACCTGCTGGGCATCAGTGCATTCAGTTGAGTTTTGGATAACTTTTATCATAGGATTCCAACCATGATCTGCGTTGTGAAGTCCGTTAAACAGTGGGCCTGCTGGAACATCAGCAAGCTGAGGATGAGATGGTATTATGGTGCCTCCATACATGGAAATTGGCAGGCCCTAAAGGAGCAGAAAAAAGGTTTAATTGTGAAATGGTTATACACAATGAGTCAGTCCATAATACCAGCTTAGACTCTCTAATTTCCTTTCATTCAAAGAACTGCATGGAGCCTGTAAGTACAATGTGGTACAATATTGACAGACCAGAAGTGTTTATCTGTTATCTGTTACATTTTTCAAGACACAGAGAAAACAAAAACAAACACAAGGGGGTTAGGGATTTAGTTCAAGTGGTAGAGCACTTGCCTAGCAAGCACAAGGCTCTGAATTCGATCCCCAGCACCCCCCCAAAAAACACACACACACACAAACAAACAAACAAAAAACTAAATCCAAGATGATACCATCAGGAAATGTCCCATATTTGATGAAAATATAATACCTTCAAATTTCTCATATTGCAGTTGCACTAATATTAGTTTGCAGCAAGAAAAGGGTAAATCTAGCCCAGCACAGTGGCACATATCTGGAATCCCAGTACTGTACTGGGTGACTGAAGCAGCAGGATCATGAGTTTGAAGCCAGGTTTGGCTACACAGCGAGGCCAGCCTAGGCTACATAGTGAAACCCTGTTCTCAGCCCTACCCTCCACTCCCAAAAAATAAAAGAAAGAAAATCTACATAAATGCTTCCAGCCATAATCGTGCTTTATTGGCAGCCAGGAAGCTGTCAGAGCAGACAAGAGACACTGGAGAGGTCACAGCCAGCTTTTTAGAGGGGCAGAGGTCTCCCTCAAAGATGTGGCAGCAGAACAAAAAGCAAAAAACTCAACAATCCCTCAGGTGTTTTCCTGAGATAGGGACATCTTCAGGATAGTTTGATGACAAACTACTGTAGACAACATTACCGGCTTAAGAAACTGAGTAAAAGATCTGGCAGTCATGGAAACAAAAGGGAGAACTGGTTCAGTACAAACTACTTCTTAATATGTGACTACATTGGCTAGCAAAGTGTCAAACAAGTTCCAAAGATGTCTGTCAACTCACTTTAGAAAAATCCACAAAACCGCTTGCGATGGGCTGGTGAAAAATATTAGAGGGGGCTACCATTCCAGAATCATCTCTCTCCATTGGTTGATGCTGGGAGAATGTGCTTGGGTCTGATAACTGTTGATGCATTGGATGATTCCCTATCACAGACTGTGACCAACCTGATAAGCCTTCTGGAAAGAAGAATTGAGAATAAGATTTGTTATTTATTTAGATAAAACAATAAAACATTATGACTTTATTCTTTCTTTACACCACATTTTATCAAAATAATTCCTTAGGGTACATTCATCACAGTCTTACAAGCCAAAAAACATTCCTAGATTAGATGAAGTCGTCTGAATACCCCAAACACCTTCTCTCTGAAAGAACTGAAATGACTGTCCCATTGTACACTGGAAAACTTAAGAGGGAAAGGAAACACACTTTAATCTTTCATTTCAGATCGATTCTATATATCACTCCAACTAACATTCCAGACTCTGAGACTGGACTGAATTCCTCAAAAGTAAAAACACTCTTCCCTGATTGAGTGTTAAGCATAAGAACTAAGCTCTCTGTTTTATTTTTTTAAGGAACCAAGTTTTAATGGCAAACTCCCACAATTGACTTAAGGTATCCCTGCAGAGAGAGGGCATGGTAACTATACCTGACACAGCATTGACACCAAATGACCAGATTCCACTGTGTCCAACAGGAGCAACAAAACTGGTCCCCACAGGAGCTTGTGCAACAGACCCTCCTTGCCGAATCCGGGCCAATCTCTCTGTTCCAATGGGGGGAGGTATCTTTCGATCCTGACTGGCACTGCCTCCTCCTTTTGGTTGGCCCAGTGTTGGTGGGGCAGAAGTGGCTGAAAGAGGTGAAGATGATCCCGAAGAAACAGATGGAATAGGAGAGTCACCTGGTGGCAAAATATTTCTCTATTGTTTTATTACATATAAAAAACTAGGACTATGAGAAACCTTGTTGGAAAGGTCTAGTCTACAATATAGCTGTGTAAAAATATTTTCCTTTTATAAGTTCATTCAAATAAAACTACAAAATTTCTGTAAACATTCTAGACTAGTTCTGCTTATAATAAGTATAAGCAAATAGTCTAAATTTTTTTCCCAGTTGAATTAAACAAGGCTAGAAAGGAAAAAGACCACATTTACTCTTAATCTAATTCTAAATAATCTTCTCAAAACATATATTTACATTTCAAATTAATTAAAATATGGCAATGTTTGTATAATACCTATCTTATTGTCTAGAAAACACTTCTATACTTGTTAGTTCTTTCCTTTTTAATCCCCTTCCTACATTCCTTTTTCTCCATAAGGAAGAAAGTTTAAATGTTAGCAAAGCACTATAGAATTCAGTTGGCAGCATTGTTTCTTAATTGGATTCAGGTGATTTAGGTAGTTTTCCTTGTCGAAAAGACCAATACTGAATACCTCATGATCCTCATTAAAGAAAAAAACAAATCAAATACCATTAATTCAAAACACTTCATCTGTTCTAACTCTTGAAATGCAAGTTAGAAAAAAGAAATACTATATTAATCAATAATATATTGATAACTATAAAAATAAATGAGAAATCATACCAAACTGACCGTATTTATGTATCAACTTTTTTTCAGACTTAAATTATTTCACAATACTGCCCCCACAGGATTCTTTTGTAAAACTACTTATATTACCCTTTCTCTGTCCAAGTCTTTTTTTTTTTTTTAACCAAGAACATGTATTGGTACATTGTCCATATATTGACCACATTTAACATGTTTGTTTTGTACCTGTCCATGGTGTCTCTTGGTTCTGTCCAAGTCTTAATGTAAACATTTCTATTTTGGAAAAACAGCTTGACCCTTCTCAAGTTTTCTATTATACAAATGCCTGACAGTTTTTTAACAAGACTACAATACAAACCTTGAGTAACTGCATACTATTTATTTTACTAAAATTACAATATAGTATTCCCTGAAACAAATGGCTTAACAACTTATTCAGTAAGATTTTCTGGGAAGAGTTCCTCTAGGATTCCTACATGAGTTTGAGGTGCTTGTCCAAGGATGGGGAGAAAAATGTTGTCTGTTGAAACTAGGGGTCCCAACAGGAGCTGGCCCTTGCAGGAAAACCCTCGTTCCTGGTATGCTGGAAAAACTTGACAGAGGAGCAGAAGAGGAAGATGGGGAGCTGCCTGATGGGTCAATAGACGGTAACCCTGAAATAAGACAGGTTAAGACATCCAATTAGCCAAAGCTTTAAAATGAAAAGTCCAAGACTTTTTTTTTAATTTAAAAGAAGAAAGCATGTAGTTTATTTTTGTGGATCACAGCAAAAAACCCATTTATGTGATATTGTATGGCCAAATCAAATACCTTCTTAACAATCAGAAGAATATCACCTCACAATTCTAAGTATAGGAGAGTGAGACCACTATTTCAAAACTGAAGTCCCCTGAGGTAATGTTTTGAATAAATCTCAAGGCTTTTAACTGAAGCAGACATGAAATGAGAGCATATTGTGATAAGTGGTACCCATAATAAATATGTATTCCTGCTCATAAAATCTCAAAGTATACTTTTTATCTACATAATTATAGCTATTTCCTACAGAAGTTAATAAAAAAAGTCTACTAATGTTTCCTTCTTCACGAGGAAGAAAAGCATACTATTAACTAAAGGTAATTTTTGTATACTGGTAAACAAAAATGAACAATTGCAAACCCTATCAAAATTCAGGGGAGCTGGGTTCCCTAAAATCCCAACACTCAGGAGGCTGAGGCAGGAGGATCGCAGAGAGTTCAAGGCCAGCCTGGCTACCTAGTGTGTTCAAAGCCAGCCTGAACTGCATAGCAAGACCCTATCTCAAAAAAGAAAAAATGTTTGTGCTAGTTTATATAAATCAGAATTTAGCAATCTTCTCAAATTCCATTGCTTTCTCTGGAGATTATATTGGGAGAAGGGGACAAAGATCTAGAAAAGGATTATAAATGTTCATTTCAGGAAAAAATAGTTATTAATAACATAAAAAATTGCCAAATTCTCTCAAGCAGGTCTTGTTGAACAACTTGATTTTTCTGTCTTTTAAAAATAGCTTTGAGCTGGGCGTGGTGGTACATGCCTGTAATCTCAGCACTTGGGAGGCTGAGGCAGGAGGATTACTGTGAGTTCCAAGCCACCCTGGGCTACACAGTGAGTGCAATGCCAGCCTGGACTATTTAGCGATACCCTGTCTCAATCAATCAACCAACCAACCAATCACCCAATCAATCAACAATTTTCAGATACAATTCACATATCATATAATTTACCCATTCAAAGCATAAAATTCAGTGGATTTTAGTACTTTATTCACAAGTTTGTGTAATCATCACCACAGGCAATTTTAGGACATTTGTTTCCTCTAAAACTACATAACCAGGGTTGGGAATTTAGCTCAAGTGGTACAGCAAAAGCCTAGCAAGTGAAAGGCTCTGAGTTCAATCCCCAGCACCCAAAAAATAAAACAAAAACTCCATACCCATTGCCTATCACTCACTAATGCCTCACATCCCCATAGCCCCACTTAAAACCAACCACCAATCTACTTTCTGTGTCTATAGATGTGCTTATTCCAGACATATATAAATCCAGGAATACTTGGTTGGTTGTTACTGGCTTCTTTCACTTAGTAAAATGTTTTCAAATTTCCTCCAGAGTACATCATGAATCAGTACTTCAATTCTTTTTTTTTTTTTTTTTTTTTTTTGGTGGTGCCGGGGATTGAACTCAGGCCCTTGTGCTTGCAAGGCAAGCACTCTAATCACTGAGCTAAATCCCCAGCCCCCTCTTTTAATTGCTAAATTAAGAAAATGTTCTGCTTATAATGCTGGCACTCTGGGAGGCAGAGGCTGGCAGACTGCAGTTTTAGGCCAAGCCTGAGTAATTTAGCAAGACCTTGTCACAAGATAAAAAAGTTAAAAACAAAACAAACATAAAAACAAAAAAAGATATATCACTTGGTGTTGTGCTACTGAAGACAGAATCCAGGGACACTATATAAGCTATGCTCCAAACTCTTTTTATTTTTTATTTTGAGACAGGGTCTCATTAAGTTGTCCAGGCTGGCCTTGAACCTGCAATCCCTCCTTATTCAGTAGCTAGAACTAGCATGGACCACAATGCCTGGCCAGATATATCACATTTTATCAGTTCATGGACGTTGGGTTTCCACTTCTTGGCTATTATGAATAATGCTGCTATAAACATTTGTATGCTACTTTTGTTGTGTTTTTTTCTATTGTTGTTTCTTTTTTTGCTTTTTGAAACAAGGTCACCATGTAGCTCAGGCTGGCCTGAAACTCTCAGCAATCTTCTTGCCTCAGCCTCCAGCGTGTATTGTTGTTGTTTTGAGATGCAGTCACTCTGCTGCCCAGGCTACTCTGGAATTCATGCTAAATGATCTTCCTGCCTCAGTCTCCCAAGTAGCTGAGACTATAGGTGCATGCCACTGCACCCAAATTGTGTTCCAGTTTTGGTATAGACATACAGGGTGTGATGGAAAAATACACTGATGTTTAATTAAAAAAAAAAAAAGTAAAAGAGACATTACCATTAATCTCCCTCAAGATGTTCCCCTTACTTCAAACACTTTATCCCATCATTCCTGCCCCTTTCTGAAGCAGTTCTGGTGTCCTCTTTCATGAGTGTCTTTAGTTGTGCTGTTACGGCTGTCTCAGTGTACCAAACTGATTCAAAATTTTTATCATTCATGATCATCTTGATTTTGGGGATGAGGCAGAAGTCACAAAGTACTAGATCTGATGAATAAAGTGGCTGAGAACACACTATGTTTTTACAGCCCTGCCTCTCTGTTGGATGGAGCTTAGTTAGCAGTAGCATTCACCATATTCTGAATCACACCTTGTAAAGAGACTCGGAGAAGAAGACTTCCACAGTTGCTTCAGAAAGTGGCAGGAATGATGGGAATAAGTGTGTTCAAAGTGGGGAATTAATGGCAATGTCTTTTACTATAATAAAAATTTTTTATTTAAACACACATCATATATTTTGATCACTCCTGATATGTCTTCTCTTGAATCCTCAGCCCCTCTTGAATACACTTAGGAGTGGAATTCCTTGAGTGCACTTAGGAATGGATCATGTTTCATTATGATCCAGTAATTTTACTCCTAGTATTTAACTTTTTGAGGAACTGTGAAACTTTTTCCAAAGTGGTTGTACCATTTTATATTTCTGCCAGCAGCCATATGATTTTAATTTCTTCACCTCCATCTCCATCTTCTTAGGTATTAGTAAATCTTACCTGAAAACTAGGAGAGTAAACTATATCCATGAAAGAGACTGCATACAATAGAAACCATATAGGCAGTTAAGATACGAGGCTGAGATTATTAATGCTGGGCCCCAGAAGCAAGCTTAGAGATGAATACTTTCTATCACAGCCTCTGCACAGACAATGAGCTCTTCTTCCACCCTGGAGATTGTGAAAGTCTTGACCAGTTTCCCAAAATGTGCAACTACAACAGATGTCTATTTATAGAAAAGAAGAAAAAAATTCTAGAGAATATTTTGAGTCATACACGGTCTTGGGCAGGCTTATATTTCTGTTTGAAAAATGATATGACAGCTATTGTTTTCCCAAAAAAAGTAAATGGAAACATATTTAAAATGAAAGTTAAGGATATCCCATATCCATAACTTGAAAATAATTTTAAACAACATAGACCAGTTTGTAACTAGCAAAATGGTAGCAAGGGCTATGGGGCAGTTTTCTGACTTGAAGAGAATTGCTAAGTGGTAGCAGTGCTTTTTACCCCCACTCCTGGCAATACTCTGGGTCAGTTTCCTTTCTAATTTTTTGTTTTGTTTTGTTTTGTTTTTTTGAGTGCCAAGGATCAAAGTCAGGGTCTTGCACTTCCTAGGCAAGCACCCTACCACTGCGGTAAATCCCCAAACACTCTAATTTGTTTTTCAGAATACTGCAGGTTAGACTAAAATTTGACTCAAATATGGAAGACAGGTTTTTGGTTTTCCAAATATCTCCAAGCCAAAGATGGCTTCAAATCCATCTGTATTTTCTTATATTGCCTCAGCAGCAGGATTTCTAATTTCAAGAATCTAAGTTGTTCTTTCTAAGTAAGAGGCCATACATGACAGGAGCTCTTCAAATAGCTGCATCTCATACAAACAATATAAAGTACCATTAAGTAATATAAATTATTACTGATACCTAAATACCTTGCAATTCCAATTTTTTAAATCTGAGAAATGCAGACAACCATTGTAATTTGAAAAAGTCTATAAATCTGGAATTCTTGAAATATTACGTGAGTCCTTTATATTAATGTAATCTAACACCAATTCCAAGAAAATGGACTCATACAAGGTACTGCCTCCTTACTGTGAGGGACAGAAATCATAGAACATGAAGCAGCTTATTGTTTGCAAATTACTACCTACAGTTACTTTTTTTGCCCATTTAATCAGCACTGATTCAAGGATCTTTATTATTTATGACACTAATTTCTTTAAGGTCGGGCAATAATAGGTACAAAATAAATGCTATATTATATACAAAAATACGATTAGGCTGTGAGTTCCAAATTGAGCCGCAACAATAGCAAAAACTTACCAACTGGACTGGTAGATACTCGCTGGGAAGGTGGTCTGAAGCCAGGTGCCTTGCTACTGTCAGGGTGCACGTTTTCCAAGTGTCCAAGTACAGAGTTACCCAGGAACGCTGACTGAACTGTGAAAGAGGCATCTGCAGCAACTCGTGAGGACAGTGGGCCATCTCCCCAACCTTGGTTAGCTGGCACCTGACTGCTATCAAAAAGGCTACTAAAGTGATTGAAAAGTGTGGCAGGGCCAAATGTAGGTTGCAAAGATTTATTTGCTGGGTTTATGTGCATCTGAGAACCATTCATAATGTTCATGGCTGAAGAAAGCTGCACTGCAGCCGGTGGGCCTTGAGGTGTTGTTAGAGGAACTGGATTTGTAACAAAAATAGACTGGGGATCCTGGTGTATAGCTGCATTTGGTACCACTGAGTAAAAAGAACCTCTGGGCTGCATTCGATGAGAAACTCGAGGTGCTGGTACAGCTAACTGAGGTAAATTACTGGTGTCCTGATTATCAGCAGTGACAAATCTGGATGACGCCAAAGTCAATGGAACAGGTTCTGCATTAGAGGCAAAAGGCATTGACATGGGACTTAGATCAGATACACTGGATGGCTGTGCCTCTTCCTGGATGTTACTGGAAGGAGGAGTGGAACTACTGGATGGATGAGTTTCTGGAGCTCCTGGGGTGTTGCTGGCAGAGCTACTGCAACTATTTGCAGTTGGAGATGGGGTACATAGTTTTGGTATAGGTTGGTCCTGTGTAGGTGCTTTCTCTTTGGGAGATGGCACGGCAGAGAAAGACTCCATCTTTTGTGAAGAAAGCTGTGCTTGGGGAGCAGTTGTGGGCAGAAATGTGGTGGGAACTTGCCCACTAGTGATAGGTGGAGAGGAGACAGAAGGCAGAGAACTACAAGTGCTCGTCACAGAAGAAATCACTGTTGCTGGAGGACTCGTTTTAGGAACACAGGCAAACAACTGCTTTCTGACTGATGAAGGAGTCCGGGTATTAGTCACACACAATTGCTGACTGGCAGCAACTACAGAAGAGACAGTGATAGGACAACTGGCAGTAGCTAATCCAGGAGATTCTGAGGATAAGACAGTCCCATTCTGGTTAGGTAGACGGGTTGTATTATTATGCTTTGGAGAGCTATTTGTATTGCCAGGATTCACAGGTCTCACTGGAAATGGTCCCCATGTGTTAGGAGAAGGTGAGAAGGTTCCTCCAAACTGGGCCATAGGTAAGCGAGGATGCCGAATCTGTTGCATAGTTTGAGCAGCCAGCAGGGCAAAATGAGGGTGGGGATAAGCTAAGGGAAGAGAAACTGGGAAAGAAGAACGTACATTCGTTGGTACGTTCTTATTAAGTTTATTAGCAGGCTGGAACGTAGATAACGTTGTGGCCTGTGAAGTTACAAGAGTTGGAGCACCCAAGGGAAATGCATTTTTGCTGGAAGCTGCTGTGGTGCCTACTCCAGATGAGAAGTTTGCATGAATGGGTTTGGTGCTGGCAGGTGTTCTAATATGATTTTTGGGAATCAAATCTTCTAGTTCCTTAGCAGGATCTTGAATAAGTGCATTGATAAGTTGAACTGCGTATCTTGTTGATTCTGTACCACCCCTGGGGGGAAAAAAAACAAGACCAAAACCATAAACATCCAATAAATTTTTTTTTTTTTTTTTTGTATGTGGTGCTCGGGATCAAACTCAGGGCCTTGTGCTTATAAGGCAAGCACTCTAACCACTGAGCTAAATGTCCAGCCCCCCAATTTTTAATTATACTATACCTAACAAAAGTACACTTACAATAAAACTCTAACTCCAAGCTAGTAATAATAAGTTTTTCACAGTTACCTTATTGTGATCATTCTCTCGCCATTCTTATCTTTTTGTTTATCTACATCAATGTGGGCACCAGTAACATCTTGTATCGCAGTGATGTTGCATCCTCCTCTTCCCATTATTCTGGATACCACTGATGCTGGAACAGACAATTTCTTTGACCTACAAAATGAAGACCACATATGAACTTATGAAATCAAATCTTTTTTTTTTTTGAATACTAGAGACTGAACCCAGGATGTTGGCACTGACTTACCTCCTTATCCCCTCCCCTTTTTTTTTTTTATCATTTTGAGACAAGGTCTTGCTAAGTTGCTAAATTGCCCAACCTGGGCTTGAACTTGCAAACATTTTGCCTCAGCTTCCCACAGTACAGGGATTACAGATGTGCACCACCACGCCAGCCCTAAAATCAAATATCTTTGAGTAGCAAAGGTCTTCATTAAAAAAGAAGTCTCAATGCTGGGAGTGTTAGTGCATGCCTATAATTCCAGCACTTGGGAGGTTGAGGCAGGAGTATTGCCAAGAGTTCAAGGCCAGTGTGGACTACATAGTGAGTTCAAAGCCAGTTTGAACTACACAGCAAGACACTGTCTCAAAAAACAAACAAAAATTCTCAGTATGCTGATGGACATTTAATAATATTTCTCAAACTTTAAACAAAGTTTTAAAACTTTTTGCTTTAGAAATTGGTCTCATATTGAATTTAATTTAGGAAAGTTGAAAACTATGTTGCCATTTACAATAAATATTATACTAAACTTACTCATAGTCTAAGCATCCAATATGCCCAAAATATCACAAATCAACTAAACTGTAATTATATTTGCTGATATTATTCTAAGTTAAAATAATGCATACCATAATGTTAAACTCCATAGTGAATAATATATGCTAGAGATTTATTAAACTAGTATCAACAGCTCATACATAGCAATAAAAAATAGTTCAACATTTGATCAACATAAAAAGTAGTTCATAGGTTATCCAAAAGAGCCAGTACTTGTTATGTCACATAATATACATAATGCAAAAACTTATACATTGCTTCTAATTTTGCTTTAGCATAGTCTAGATTTATGAATAGTATCTAGAACTGTAGCTTAAAATAATGACCACATTCAAATTACTTGGTAACCATCTTGCAAGAGAAGGGGAATTTTTGTAATTTATTAGAGTTGAAAAGATAGGACTATATCTACTTGCCTTCGTACAACTTCTTTCCATCCTTCTTCTCTCTTTTGGCCCCTTTTAGGACTAGTGAGATTGAGCTTTATGTTTGGAGAGCTTAACGGCAATGACACTGACTTGTAGCTTGCTGACAAGGCATTCGGGTTCACTTCACCATCAAGTCTGAGAAGGAGAAATATCAAGCTTAACAAAAGAAACTTTATGATAGAAATTATGATAAAATATTCAAATTAAAATTGGCACATCAAATAAGTCAGAAAAATAGAAATACTGCAAACAGTCCATCATCTATTTTAGTATTAAAATGGATTCAGAAGCCAAAAGTTAGATCATAATAAAAATGACAGTTAAATAAAATTAAGGCATGCTAATATTTTCAACATGATACTACAAATCTTATAAACTTTCTAATAATCTATTCTTAATTACCACATGATTAAGAGGACACAGTTGAATTTTACTTGTACATATTGAAGACAAGGTAACATGGACTTAAAATTCTTTTTTGTTTGTTTGTTTTTCTGAGACAGGTTCTCACTATGTAGCCCAGGCTGGCCTCAACCTCACAGAGATCCTCCTGCCTCAGCCTCCCAAGTGCAGGGATTACAGGCATGCACCACTATGCCCAGCTCTCATTGTGGAGAGTTTTGTACTTCAATTTGTGTGCAAAGAATTAAAAAAAGAAAGATGAATGTAGAGATAACAAGTCAGAAAAATTTACCGTGTTTGAGTTTTGGGAGTGGTGGCAATTGTCTTTTCTTCTTGGGAATTGAGGAGCAGTGAGGGGTACCTCCTATCACCAGTAGAATTCACGTCCACAGTAAAATTTAATTCTTGGCTTTTACCACCACTACTGCTCTCGCTGTTGCAGTCCGTGCTGTCCAAATTATCTGAATCACTATTCCCACCTGCACCACCACCTCTAGGTTCTCCATTTATTTTATTTTTATCTGCCTTTTGTTGCGCTAAAGATATATGTTGTTCTGGTAAAATTAAATGTGCTGTGGAAGGGGTTTCTTTTGTTTTATTCTTCTTATTTTTCCGATTGGTGCTGGGCGTTGTCACCACATTGGCCCTTTTTTTCCCGAACACATTCGTGAATGTTGCAGATGTTGCAGAGATTCCAATTGTGGTGGTGGTAGTTGCACTAGGAGGTTCTATGGGAACTTCCTGCTCCACTGGAATTTCAAAAACAATAAAAGTCATGTTCAGAGAAACAGATCATAAATTGAGACAAAACATAATAATTCATAATAATTCAGTCTTTTAGGCCATAGTTTCCCTTTACCAGTATTCACTGATAAATAATCTTCACTATTAATTGAACTAATGACATTATAATCTAGTATCTTAGTTGGTATACAATCTACACTCCATTAATATTATTTAGCTCTGAAATGCTAGTCTTATGAACTAAGCAAAAACCGCAATTTACTCTGAATTTAGGAAATTTCTCAAATAGTATTTCAGAAGTAGAATTCAAATAAAGCAACATTATTTGCTTACTACAAGTACTAGTAGATGGGACCATGAACAACTCTGAGAGTAACCAACCCCCATCTCTCCTAACATGTTTTCCTGCTACAGTTCAAGCCTAAACCTTAGTTATGAGTTTATTGAGGAACTACCTTTTCCCACTTTCTAATCAGAGGAGGTAGAGGTGAAGAACCTGAAGAAAGGCTAGCAAAGCCCTATATTGTATTGCTTTTAATATATATATATGATCTTTCAGAAAGTGACTTAAATTATAGTTGAACTACTTCAAATTATGTGATTGCCTTGGAATTATTATTATATATATATTTTTGGGTGCTGGGGATCAAATTCAGGGCCTTATGCTTGTTAGGCAAGCACTCTACCACTTGAGCTAAATCCCAACCCCAACATTTGGAATTGTTTACTATAAAAGTCAGTTATCAACTTCAGATTGAAATAATCATGTACTTAACTAGAATTAACTAGCACAAAAAGCACTCACAATGAGGCTAATAATGGAAAATTTTACCACTAATTCAGAGGAGTTGTTTCTTACCATCTTCATCATTCTCCTCTTCATCTTCATCCTCTGGCAGTTCTGAATTTTCCTTGGGTTTGTTTTCCTCATCTTCTTCCTGTTTCCTTTTTTGCTCCTCTTTTTTCTTTTTTCTCTTTTCTTTTCTTTTCTCTCTTTTAGCTGCAAGAGCCTGTTTTCTGCTCTCTTCTCTTGACTGCAGATAAAATAAATATTATACCAATAATGCAGTAATTTACAATAAAGAATGAAATGCTTTTGTTCATGATACACAGGGCTTCCTACAAAGGTCAATCTCGAAATACATTTATAAAAACAGCAACAAAACTCAACTAAACTGGACATCATCAAAAATAAGAACTATTTTTTTTTAAATAAGAACTATTGTACTTCAAAGGAAGCATCAAGAAATTAAAATTCATAAAATGGGAAAAAATTTTCAAATCGTACATTTAGTAAGGCACATGTACCTAGAATATATAAAGAAAACATACATCTCAATAATGAAAAGACTACCTAACTAAAAATTAGATTATTAAAGCATCAAGTCATAAATATATATGTAATTTTTATTTTTCAGTTATTCCTTAATAAAACTTTTAAAAAAAAGTATCTGAATAGACATTTCTCCAAAGAAAATACGTAAATGGCCAATAAACATATGCAAAATATAAATAAAGAACAAAAAAAAGATAATAGGAACGAGGGAGACAGATCAAATGGGAAGGGGGGTCAAGAAATGGAGGAAGAGTGAAGGGAAAGGGGATGAACAAAGCAATAAAAATGTGTTATGTACATGTACCAACTCCACACATTATGGAATGTAAACATTATGTAGTGCGAACATGTACTAATAAAAAAGATATTATATATCATTAGCTATTAGGGTAAAGAAAATCAAAATCACAACGAAACAAGCATTCATACATTAGGATGGCTGCAATCAAAAAGGTAACATAGCTGGACATGGTGGCACATGCCTCCAGCACTCAGGAGGCTGAAGCAGGAGGATTGCTGAGAGTTGAAGGCCAGCCTGAACTACATAGTAAGATCCTGTTCAAAAAAAACCCAAAAAAACAAACAAACAAAACAAACAGTAATAACAAGCCAGGTGTGGTAACACCTGAAATCCCAGCACCTGAGAGGCTAAAACAGGAGGGCAAATTAGCAAGACCATGTCTCAAAATAAAAAAAGGGCTGGGGATATAGTTAATTCCTAGCCCTCTCCCCCCAAGTGTGGTGCAAATTTGAAGAAATTGAAACCTTTATATCCTATGGGTAGGACTATAAAATGGAGCAGCCACTTTGGAAAACAATCTGGCAGTCCCTCAAATAGTTAACCACACAATTACCATATGACACAGCAATTCCTTCCCAGGTTTATACTCAAGAGAAATGACAATATGTTCACACAAAAATTTAAGCCATTGTTTTATTGTACAGTTCTTTATTAATGAAGTTGAACATTCTCTGTCTATTTATTGGACCTTTTTATTTCATTTTCTGGGAACTGTCCAGTCATATGATAATTTTTATTGCTTTTTTGTGATCAGGTCTTGCTAAGTTGCCTAATCTGATCCTGAACTCTTGGGCTCAAGCAGTTCTCTGGCTCCATTCTTCCAAGCCTTGGGATAATATGACCATTTCTTATTTTGGGTTATATTTTTCTTTAAAAATCTTATTGATTTAGAAACAATTTTCTTCTGTCTTTATTTTACTGTTTTTTTTTCTAAGTCTTTTCTTTTTTGGTGCAAGGCATCAAACTCAGGGCCTTGAGCTTGCAAGGCGAGCACTCTGACCACTGAGCTAAGTCCCCAGCCCCCATTTTACTGTTTTTTGTTAAAAGAACTGATAACCAAATTTTAGTCCCTTTCAAAATGATCATATGTTTTTTCTTTAATCATCAAAAAAAAAAAAGAAAAGAAAAGAAAAGAAAACAAACTTCCATGTTAAGCTATCTCTTGGTCTTAGAATAACTCTACATAATCATGGTGTTTTCTTCTTTTAATATAATTTCTAGATTCAGTATCAACATTGTCACTTCCCAGGTAGCAGACAGCCTCAAAAAGGCAATCTTTTAAAAACTTTTTCCATTATGCCATAAATCCCAGGATACTAGTCACTTATGTTTTAATAGGAAATCTAATAAACAGTTATAGCCCCGATCAGTGGTGGCGAACCTATGGGACGCGTGCCATGACAGGCTATTTGTTATCGAAAGTTCTAAAAGGGTTGCTATCAATGGCCTACATTTTACTCAAACAAGCAAACTAACAAGATTTCCAGTGCTTTACTAATTTCTTTGCATACTAATATTAAAATCACCTAGAGACTAATGTCATTTGGTAAATTGGGATCTTGCTCAAAATCTAGTCCCTCATTTATATGATCTCAAAATATATTTTATGAATGATAATTCAGACAACCATTTTCTTTGAATCATATTTTAAGACTATTGGTCATATAGGTGATAAATTTATTCTAGCTGATTTTCAATAATTTGTAATAAGGAAAATTATTTTTTCCACTCACCTTTTCCAAATCAAGTTCCTTTAAAAGAATACTTGCATTCTTATTTGCTTCTGCAGCCTGTTGGTCTTTAGCTTTCACAATTGTCTCAACACACTGGTGACACTTTTTCAATAACTCCTACAGTGGAAAACGGAATTACATAAATATAGCAACATGTAAAAAATAAAGGTTAAGTAAAAGTGGAGCATGAGCAAACCACAAATCCAAGGGTTAAAGCTCCAACAAATGAAAATTCACTAAGCCAGATTAAGTCTAGTCCTGTATCAATCTTTCATCAAACTAGGTACTTTTTCTAAGAGACTTGTGTGTTTTTTAGAAAACCTAATCAGGTTGGTGGTTTAGTAATAAATTTTAGCTTTAGTCACTACAACATGGTCTGCAGAAGGAAAGAAATCTCAATATACTCTTATCAAAAGTATTACACCAATCTACTTTGCAAATGGAGAAATTAAAGCATAGGTGTATGCTTTTGACCTCTTCGAGGACAAAAAGAACACGTTCTTTATCGAACATTTTAGCATATGAGGTATGATTGAAAAATATGGTGAATGTTGAAATTGTAAAACCTCATCACAGTAAAAGATACATTGCCATTAATCCCCCTTAATATTCTCCCTCACTTCAAACACACTCATCATTCCTGGCTCTTTCTGAAGCAGTCCTGGAAGTCCCTCATGAGTGTCTGCTGTTGCCCTGTTGTGGTTGCCTCAATGTTCTGAACTGATTCAAAACATTTACCTCCCAGGGTCATTCTGGGTAAGAGCCAGAAGTCACACAGTGCCAGATTCAGTGAATTAGGTAAAAGAAGACACACTGTAATATTCTTATGAGTCTGCCTTTCCATTGGATGGTACTTGGCAGCAGCATTCATCTTATTTTTTATCACACCTTGAAAAGACACTCACAAAAAGCTTCCAGGACTGTTTCGGTAAGTGGCAAGAAGAATGGGATAAGTTCATTGAAAGTGAGGGTGAGTGTTCTAAGGGAGGTTAAATGGCAATGTGACTTTAGTGTAATAAATTTTTAAAATTTAAACACTCACCATATTCAAAATAAGATCACCCTCTTGTCATTCCACAAATAACAAAACTGTGCTTCAACAGCATAATCAACTTACCTTATCTGTAATTGTTGCTATGTATCTCATACATTCTATATCAGAAGGGAACTGATTGACTTCCTTCACCAAATACTGAACAACTTTTACATGACCCTGTAAGAAACAGAACAACGAAATCCTTGAAATTTTGCCCATATTCTTTTTTTTTTTTTTTTTTTTGGTGCCGGGGATCGAACTCAGGCCCTGTGCTTGCAAGGCAAGCACTCTAATCACTGAGCTAAATCCCCAGCCCCATTGCCCATATTCTTAATGACTTATGACAAAAAATTTTAACATAGTTTATCAGATTTAATGCTAAAATTATTAAAATAAGAACAGTGTTCAATTTATAAATAGAAAAAGATACACACAACATACTCTGGTAGACCAAAAAATATTTCTCTTGAATTAAATTAACTCACATTCTATAGAAAGTAGAAAAACCTTCATTGAAAGTAGTATCTTCTAGAATAAATCTGTCAGTAAAATAAAAACTAGAGCAATTTAGCAAGACCCTGTCTCAAAATTGAAAACAATAGGGGTGGGGAAGAGGGAGAGAAACCAAGATATATCATGTACAGGTACAAATTAACTACAATGAAAGTGATCATTATGTATAAAATGTACCAACGCATGTTCTTGGTAAATAAATAAATAAATAAATAAATAAATTGAAAACAATAAAAATAAAAAGGACTGGGGATGTAGCTCAGTGAAAGGATCTTGGGTTCGATCTCCTTTACTGGCCTAAACAAATAAAATGAAACCCACCAATGTGAAATAACCTTCAGTATAACAAAAAGTACTTTCTAGATTTCAAAGCATTATTTTAGCTCCGCCTTTCTAAATAAATAAAATGTTTTTCTGAGACATATGACTTTATTTTGTTACAAAATTTTGTTTTATTTTTTCACAAAATAAAAAAGCAAAAAAATAAGAAAAAAATTAATTACTCTGATGGAGACAAAATATGAGAAGAGTGGTTGCAACCTATTCTGTAACCTTCTGGGGTTACAGAATTTTTTTTATTTTTTTTAATAATTAAGTCTAGAAAATATTTTAAGTTTTTTTTTTTTTGGAAACATGTAACTTGGAGCCATGTGTGGTGGTGTACACCTGGAATCCTGTGAGGCCAAGGCAAAAAAATTCCAAGTTTGAGCCCAGCCTGGGAAACTTAGTGACCTAGTGAGATTCTGTCTGAAAATAAAAAATAAAGAAAGGGCTGGAGATGTTGCTTCAGCACGAAGGGCCTGAATTCAAAAACAAAAACAACATATAATTAGAGGATGGGGTGTAACTCAGTGGTAAAGTGCTTATCTAGAATACATGTAGCCTTTGGTGAAATTCCAGCACTGAAAAAAAAATCCCTATCTAGATACCTAAAAAAAATCCCCATCCATCTATCTAGCTGTCCATCTATCTCTGCTGTGATATCCTTCAATAGCCTTCAATACCTAGTTTGTGTAAGGCATTGTACTAAACAACTTAATAGAAACAGCGGTGAAAGAGACAGTCCCAACTCAGTCCTCATGGACTTCCTATTTGTAAAATAGCAGTAAATAAATGTTTTAATAGTAATTACAGGGGCTGGGAATTTTGCTTAGTGGTTACAGTGCTTACTTTGCAAGCACAAGGCCCTGAGTTCGATCCCCAGCACCGAAAAAAAAAAATAGTAATTACATATCGGGACAAGGAAAATAAAAATTCAACTACAAAACAGAACCTTTCTTGAGTACTAGTAAAGAACCTGAAAAGTGACATTTAAAATGAGAGCTGAAAATGAGTAGAGAGGTGAACCAGGTAAAGAACAAGGGAAAACATCCTAGGGAAAGAAAATCTATGTGTAAAAGCCCTTGAGGCAGTTAAAAATTTAGTGCACTCCAGACCAGTGACTATCCAGTGTACTGAGCAAGGGGGAAGATAAAATGAATGATTAGTCTGGGGAGGTTATCATGAACCAAAATATGCAGGGCTTTGTAGGCCATGTTAACTAGTTTATAGCTTATCATTAATTGCTATGGGAAGGTTTTTAAAATTTTTAAAAAATTTTTATTAGTACATGTTTGCAGTACATAAATGATTAAATTCATTGTAGAAAACTGGTTTATGTACATAACACATCTCAATTCTTATTTTCCCCTTCCCTCCAACCTCCTTTTTGCCAGCATTGAATTCATCTTAAAGTCCTTATAAAGTTTAAAATATAGCAGACAAATGAGCATTAATGGAAGGGGTAAGTTTTTATGAAAGTTTACTCTTTTTTTTCTCCTCAGGTAGAGAAAATACCCATCCATATACTAGCTTTTCTTAAATCTCAAGGTTGTTTTGTTTTGTTTTGTTTTTGGTGCTGGGGATCAAACTCAGGACCTTGCACTTGCTAGGCAAGTGCTCTACCACTGAGCTAAGACCCCACACCCAAATGTCATGTTTTATGTACAAAAATATATAGTCAAGACATCAAGTGATTCAACAACAAAGTTGTCTATAGTAAACTACCACAAAAAATGGTTTTGTCACAAAAAATGGGAAGACATCAGTGATTGTCGTACAGAAACATATCCAATTTTCACGATCAATTTATCTTTCTCACATGGTTTCAACATAGAATTGTTTTAAAATTACTAAATTTTATCTTTCCTCGGCTATATCAAATTACCTTGCGAAATGCTGACATAAGGGGTGTGATTTTCCGGTTATCTGCTGCGTCCACATCAGCACCTGCTTGTACAAGCAATTGTACTACATCAAAATGACCACCATTGGAGGCCAGCCAAAGTGGTGTATTTCCCTTCTTGTTACGAACATCAATATGGGCTCCCCTGTAAACAAAGAATGTTCATAGTTTGTTTCCTTTAAGAAAAGGCTGACATTTTCTTGTTATCTCTATCATCTTTTGTTATCTTGTTAAAAAATGCAAGTAATCTATACTTTAAAATGTTAATAAAGTAGAACAATTTTATTTACTCTAAGGCTCTGCAACATGAAAGGGACCACAGGAATCCTACATATATATGTATGTATGTATATGCACACAGGCAGAAAATGCTTACCTGTTAATCAGGAGCTCACAAAATTTGTAGTGACCTTTGTCTGCTGCTATTGTTAAAGCAGTATCTCTTGAGGAAGGCACAGGAGGGGCATTGACGTCTGCTCCTTTATCAAGGAGAACTCTTCCAACCTCTGCATATCCTCCAGAAGCAGCTTCCATCAAGGGGGTGAGACCAGTCTGTTTAAGCCAATAAATAATAATTATGCAATTAAATTATATAATTTCTTGAGAAGAGTAAAGCTACTGACTTTTAAGAGGTAAATAAACTGGGCTTGGTGGTATGTGCCTGTAATCTCAGGAATTCTACACAGTTACAAAATTTACTCACTGTATAGTAACTTCTTTGCAAAATGGAGATATTAAAACATAAATTAAGATATCACTTCTTGGGATTGGGGAGTTAGCTCAAGTGGTTAGAGTGCTTGCCTGGCAAGTGCAAGGTCCTGAGTTCAATCCCCAGCACCACCCCCAAAAAGATATCACTTCTTAAGTTTTTTGCACCCGCGCCTTTTGTACATTAATCTCAAACACTTTTTGTCAAAAGACATTTCCTACTGATACCACTCCTAAAGCAACATGGATTTCTCTAGGACTTTTAATAGGCAAATGGGCCACAATTAATAATTACAATAGAAAAAAACAAACAAACTAGGTGACAGGAAAGACTTTTTTCTCTTTGTGTGATAAAAAAAATCAGAGGGAAAATTACACCTTCTCATTTCTTATATTAAAAGGGTATACATTTTGTATTAAATTTTAAGAAATACAAGTGGAGTTCAGGGAGAAAATAGCAATTTTTCCTTCAAACCTTTACAATTTGAAATGGTTGTTGTCTAATTATAAAGAATGCCACACAAGCTACATTTTTCTAGGGATCTAAAAGTCTAAAGGTTCAAAGAAAGGAATTCAAATCACTGATACACTGACAATAGTCAAGAAATTGTCAGAATCTGTTATATGGTCAAACTAGATTTTAGCTGTCTTAATTTTATAATCCAAGAACTAATTTTTTACTTGGGCTTTTTATATCAATGGCAAGTACATGCCTCCTTAAAAGAACTTCTTTTAAAATCTGCATTAAAAAAAATAATACAAAATAATATTACATTAAAAAATTCCAGAGCCTGGCATGGTGATACACACTTATCATCGCAGCATTCAGGAAGTAGAGGCAGGAGGATTGCCACAAGTTTGAGGCCAGCCCGGGCTACATAGCAAGTTCAGGGCCAGCCTGAACTACATAACAAGCCCCTGTCTCAAAATGATACAAAACAAACAAACAAACAAACAAACAAAAAAATTGCAAGCTGCAAAATCAATAAAAGACATTCAGGGCTGAGCTTGGGAAAGTACTGATTCTGTTTTCTTCCCTGTCCTAAATGAAAGTCATAAATAGTCAAGGTGTAAATGACTGCTGTATAAAATCATTCTCCAAACCTGCATTAAGTTATCAGTTTTAACTTACAACAATTTAAAACACTACATTCAATTTGAGTTGAAATGCCACGTTCTTTTTACGAGAACGGTTTCTAAAATAGCCAATAAATTATAAAATGCTTACCTTTGCCCTGTGTTCAACATTGGCTTTGCGGTCCAGAAGCAAACTCACTACCTCTGCTCGGCCCTGGAAACAGGCCAGGGTGAGAGCCGTGTTCCGATTGGTTTCTATCTGAGCATTAATGTCTGAACCCATATCAAGCAGCAGTTTCACTGCAGGAACATGTCCATTCATTGCAGCCAACATCAGGGGAGAAATACCCAGTTTACTCCCAGTCCTAAGGGAGGAAAGATGCTCAGAAAATTAAAATAATATGTTGCTTATATTTTAAAAAAATGTTAAAGATGAAAATGTTTTAGTAAAAAAAAAGGTCTTTAAGACTGAAGAACAGATTTTATTTGCGTAGACCAATAATAAGGAATAGGAAAATCTCATAATTTAAAACATAATTCCTACTTAGGGCTTCTAAGTTTTCAACTATATATAATAAAGTGCTTTTTGAAATAAGGCCTGTTTAAAAGAAACCGTATCACTGAAGTAACTCGAATTACAGGAATAATATCTTGTCTTTGCAACTTTAGTAGTATCTTAATTTAAAATGGTATTTATCCAAACATTTAGGGGAAGACACTTAACTCCAAAGTAATAACCTACTAGTCATGAGTAATAAAATAAATGAACAAGTGATACCTTGAATTAATTTCTGCCCCAGCATTAAGCAGGATTTTAATGATATTGACATATCCTCCAGATGCAGCTAGACTCAAGGGGGTATAATCAGACACGTTCCTGTGCTCTTTATTTGCACCTCGAGCCAACAGCAAGTCTACCACCTGCAAAGTATGAACAGAGAAACCCAGTTCGCAGCAAGGGTTCAACTTAGAATAAAGGACGCATTAAGATACAGGAGCTACAACTTCTTTGTATAAATATGATTTTTTTTTTTTTTTTTGAGGCAGGGTTTCACTATATAGTTCAGGCTCTCCTTGAATTCACTATGTGGCCCAGACTGCCCTTAAACACATGGCGATCCTTCTGCCTCAGCCTCCCAAGTGTTGGGATTACAGGTTTGCGCCACCACACACAGCTAAATATGACATTTTAGACTGTTGAAGAATGTTATTTTCAACTGTTGAAGAGCAAATTTAAATTTCATATGTGTTAGAATTGCAGTTCATTTGGTTCCAATAAATGTAAAAGTAAGGATTTTTATTTAGCCTTAAGGGCAAGAAGGAGATTCCTTAAAAGTATATTTACTATGCCCAATAAAGGTACTAAAAGTATTCTACTCCTCAGAAAGTATGTGGAAAATGTCAAAACACATGCACATTTTATACATGCTACTAAAATACTAATCAAATGCATATTTAAAAATAAGCAAAATGGTTACAAAGTGAAAATTAACACACCTCCTGACGTCCACCAGAACATGCCAATGAAAGTGGAGTATCCTTAGTTCGTTCAGATTGTGCTTCAATATCTCCACCTTTATCCAGAAGGATTTCAACAACTCCAACATGCCCTGCTGTTGCTGCCAGAATCAGTGGTGTGAAACCTAAATCAGAAAAAAAAAAATCTCTAACAAATGTGTGGATTTTATTTATTTTAAAGCCACTGTTTTCAATTCTCTCTTGTTTCATTAAAAACAAACAAAACAAAAACTTCAGGGCAGGTACTGATAATAACATTTTAGCATAAAACTGCTCTAAAACCTAATTTGTTAACAACAAAAACCTATAAACACCTGACAAAATGGAAAGGCTAAGTCAATAAAAACTATTAAAGTCTACAGTCACAATGAACCTCAAAAGAGAAAGGCAGGCATACTTTTTGGTGTGTGTGCATGCATGCATGCATGAGTGCACGTGTGTTGTTGAGGACCTAACCCAGGTCCTTAAGCATACTAGGCAAGACTTCTACCTTTGAGAAACACCCTCAACTCTGAGACTTTCACTTATGATTTATATCTAACATAAATTTTTGGAGAATTATTTGGCTCTGTAGATATAATAAATCTGGATATTGTTTCATCATCTTATCACTGAACCGGGTAAAAATTACTGATTGTAAAAAAACTATTTTCTGATGTAACTATACTCAGATTTTATTTGTGCCTGACACTTCTTACCTTTTTTGTCTCTGTGCTCAATTTTAGCATCCCGTGCAATAAGTACCGACACAAGTTCTTCATGACCACCAGCACAAGCTAGTGTTAATGCTGTGTCATGATTGCTCTCAGTCTAGGAAAAGAAAAATAAATGTTACTTTTGGGGTTTTTTTTGGTTTTTTGAGACAAGGTCTCACTATATAGTTCAGCCTGGCCCTGAACTAACTATGTAGCCCAGACTAGCCTCAAACTCGTGGCAGTCCTCCTGCCTCAGGCTCCTAAGTGCTGGGATTACTGGTGTGTACCAAGTGTGGCCTAAAAGTGTTACTTTTTTGTTACAAAAGTCCTCAACTGCAGAGAAAATATTTTGTTTCATCATGAATGTACAGTGTTAATTTTCTTTTCCAAATGAAATTAAAATATTGAAAATAAGTTTAAAGCAATCTACTCACATGAGCATCAATGTCAACTGAAGGATACACCGGGGGCATAGACTGGGAAACCATATTGCTTGGAGTCTGCAAACAGGATTCAGGTGCGAGACATTCTGTAGTCTGGGAGGAACTATTTGAACCAGTGGGCACTCTGCTACTCACAGCTGAAAAACAATATTCACATTGGTAAATTTCATTTTAAAAAGTAAGGTTATGTATACATAGAAAAGCACAAAAAACCAGAAATTTCCATAGTAGTAATATACTGCAGAGGTTAGATCACAAGATTTGGAATCAGAAAAACCTATAGTTGAATCCCAGTTCTACCACTGACTTTCTGAACTTGAGCAAGTAATCAAACTTGTCTGAACCTCAATTTTCCTTATATGCAAAATGAGGATAATAATAGTATTTGCCTTAGAAAGATGTTGGAAAGACCACTTGAGATAACACACATAAAATACCTAACACAGTTGCCTGATATGTAGCGCATATACAATAAATGATAACTTTTTACATTGTCAATAGGGATAATATAGTCTCCAATTTTTAAAATAAAAGTTATACATCTTAGTTTATCTAATAAGATAAAAACATCCTATGGACAATGCAAAATGAAAAAAAGAGAAGGGAAGAAGTTAGAATATTTCTTACATATAATAAGGAATACATGTTTCTAATATTCAGTATTTACTTGGAAAATCTGTTAAATCAATGTGAGGGAGAAACTTTTTAAAAAGGAACATTGGACCTTTATGAACTTAAAAATCTGGTGCTTGAAAAGTTAACTGAAAGTTGTATCTTTTACGTCTCTGAATGTTTCTTAAATTTCATAGGGGATGGAGCTTTACACCCACAGAAGGAACAGGACCCATCTCAGATGATGTGATAGTCCATGAGATAATATTTAAAGCATTTAACACAGTGCTTGGCACATGGTGAGTGCTGAATAAATGTAATTATTAGATACTTTACAAGACTTACAGTACTATATTCACTGTATTGAAAAATGAAAACATTACTACTCATTCAAGAAAAAAAATCAGAAAAAACATAATCACCATAACAGAAAAAAAAAAAAAAAACAAAGCTTCAGTGATGGCAGTAACCTTATGTTTGCACTCAGATTAAAAGTCAATTAAGGGGCTGGGGATTTAGCTCAGTGGTCAGAGCATCTGCTTCGTAAGCACAAGGCCCTGAGTTCAATGCCCAGCACCAAAAAAAACCCCCCAAAACAAAACAAAACAAAAAAGTCAATTAAGAATCACACAAGACTTAAAGGAAAATGTAAGCATTTCAAGTGTTGGAAAATGATTTCTCTCTAGAATTTGATATGACTGAATCCCAATCAAGGATACTGATCAAGAACTATTAATCCCAATGAAGGATACTGCATCCTGACACAAGGATTTTGATATGACTGGCCCCAATCAAGGTTCATAACAAGTATGAATGACTCAGTTTAGTTACTAGTTTAAATAACTTAGCAAAGTTTAAAAATGCCTGGATATGTTTCTACATAAACTATCCACTCCCTTCTCCACCAATATATAAAACCATCTTGGCAATACAAATTTTGGCAATTTCAGTCACCACATAAATAAATTAATTCAACAATCCAGTTATAAATAGGAACAATTATTATATATGTTTGTTTCACCTATAAGAACAAGAATAATGGATAGAAAGCTTTAAATTTTTTTGTTATGCAATAAGCAGATACTATTCTGTTACACCTCCTTAAAAGAGCTGCTATGTTGGGAAAATAGCTAACTGCACCCCCCAAAAAAACCCCCACACTAACAGTGGATGATCTGATAACTGTTAAGGTAACCTTAGTAAAAAAGTACTTTTCTGTCATCATTTTAGTTACGTTATCTTTATTATTATGAAAAGCAGATATTTAAAATTATTTAAATAGTTTGATTGGCATGCTATGTTGGAATATGATGCAATGAAAGACTTCTTTATAGAGTTAATTTTTAAATATACTTTTGTGTATTTAACAGCTGTTTTACCAAAACATGTTGTTACATCAGTAATTGTACATTTTTGTACTACATTATCCTCGAAGCATTTTTTCTCCTTATAATAATGACAATCAGAAACATTCCATAGAAAGTCACTTTAATAGAATTAATTACAAATGAAAAGTTATAAAAATAAAATTAGAAAGTAGCAAGAGATTTAAAAGGTACATGTGGAATAAATGTTATAATTTGAGGACATTATACCAGAATTCTGACACTTTTATATATCCTAAAATGTATCCTACCTGGAATGAAATATCTCTGAAAATGACTAAGACAGACCACTACCACAAAGATTGATATATAATTCAAATTAAATTTATACAGTATTGTAAAATAGGGCACAGAACTAGCAATGTTATTCTGAGTTACTTATTTTACTTATTTATTTAATGGTACTGGGGATCAAATCCAGAGGTGCTCTACCACTGATCTACATCCCCAGTCTTTATTTTTATACAGAGACAGGGTATAAATTTCACAGGCTGGCCTCAAACTTGTGACACTCTTGCCTCAGTCCCTGCAGTAGCTGAGATTACAGGTATGTACCACCACCACACTCAGCTTAACTTGACCTATGAAGCTAAAGAAAGTTTTACAGGTGGTACGAAAGATAGTAAATCCTACTAAAAAAAATTCTTATTACCAAGGGTACACAAGATATGTTGTATAGTTTTTAAAAGAAATTTAATTGGTGTAATCTGTTGTATCTAATAGTAACTTTATTAAATAGTTCCATTTAATAAAAAGCTAAAAATAAAATACTAGCACTAATGAAAGGGTTTTTTTTGTTGTTGTTGTTGTTGTTGTTTTTTTGAGACAGGGTCTTGCTATGTATTTTTAGGCTGGCCTTGAACTCAATATGTAGCCCAGGCTGGCTTCAAACTTGGGGTGATCTTCCTGCCTCAGCCTCCTGAGTGTGAGATTACAAGCGTGCACCACCATTCCCTGCTGTTTAAAGACATTTTAATGCAAAAGCTCTCAAAATAGTAGAATTAAATAATTACTTTTTTATTCGTAAGCCTACACTGACAACTGGAGGATAACTTTATGGCAACATTCTTTAAAATTGAAATTTGTTTTAAGAGAGCTATTAGGGTGTCAACAGTAACAAGGAATGAAAAAGTCATAAAACTATACTAAAACTTACTAAGCAAACACTCTAACACTGAGCTACAGTCATATTATTTTTTTATTTTTTTTTATTTGCAATACTGGGGAGTGAAACTAAGGCCTTCACACTGAACTACATCCCCAGCCCTTTTTAATTTATTTTTAATATTTATTTATTTCATTAGGTGCTGGGGATCAAACTCAGGGCCTTGCACTTGCTAGGCAAGTACTCTACCACTGAGTTAAATTCCCAACCCCATTTTTTATTTTTTATTTCAAGACAGGGTTTCACTAAATTGCCCAGGCTGAATTTGAAGTTTAGATCCTCCCACCTCAATCTCATGAATAGCTGGGATCATAGGCATAGGCCACCATAGCTGGCTAGATCTAAGGTTCTTAAATGTGGCTGAACTGAGTGTCAATCTTGGTACTTGCTAGCAACTTGATTTCCCTAAGCATCTTTTTTAATGGGAAAGTGACCTATATTTTAGGATAATTACAAATAGCCCATGAGATAATGTATTTAGAACCCTAGAACACAGCTTGGTCTATAAATGCAAGAAAATGATAGTAGTTGATTTTTAACCAATCTTCTGCATATATTAAGGAATGAAACTTTTCTAGAACTGCTAAGTGGTCAAACCTATTTTCAATTTCTTTAAATCACTTTAAATTTCTAGATACATGAACTTTTAAAAAAAATTACTTGCTACTATCGTAACTGGTAAAAGTCCAACATTCATTTTCAAAAGAAAACAACTTGAGAAACCATGTTCCTAATCAAGAGGATATATATAAATATATCTAGGACTACATCAAGCATGACACATATAAGACTACATACTAAAAGGCTAAGTTAGCTAATCAAGACATGACATGAAGTATATATATAACCAACGCATTATTATGACAAATATTTCAAAGGTAGAACAGCAATAAAGAAAAAAATTCCTTTATAGAATGAAATTTATTGCTAGTATATATATTCTCTAAAGTAAAATTTTAAGATTAAAGTATTCTCTCCTTTATTAAATATGAAGGATGAGAACTAAACTTAATTTAGGTTAAATTAATGATATCTGTGGCCTGCTCTATTCTCCAAACAATATATTAGCGTACTTTACAATTGCTGAATTAACTATTGACCTTTTCTAATTTCTTTTATCTTCAAGAAGATTAAGAGAAACTTAGATTTGGAAAAAATAATCATTCTAAATTTTAAGTGAGATAGATTATCTTGAACAAATACAAGTACTGCCATGTATTTCAAACAGATAACCATCATAAGATGGAAATTTTTTGTATGAAATTAATTTTTCAATTTATTTGGCTGATTTAAAAGTTAAAACTCATCAATGAGAGAATATTGTAAAATGTAGTAGGTATTAATGTTTAACATAAATTTTATTAGTTCATATCAATATTATATATAATTTCAAATTTTTCCTAAGCTCATCTTTTATTTTATTTATTTACTTTTGGGTGGCAGGCATCAAACTCAGGGCCTTTTGCTTGCTAGGCAAATGTTCTACCACTGAGCTATATCCTCAACCCTCTAAGCTCGTTTTTTAAAGTTTCATGAGAACTTTGTAAAAGACCATTTCCATTTAACAAATACGTCAGTAAAATAAACATTTTTCCTATAAGAATCATCTGCAAATATTACCATAAAGTTTAATACCTACAAGTTGCCTTTTAATCTGTTTCTACAGTCTTGTGGTACTAGGGAATAAACCCAGGGCCATGCACATGCTAGGCAGGCGTTTTACCATTGAGCTATATCCTCAGTCCTTTTTATTTTTATTTTTTTTATTTTGAGACAGGGTCTTGCTAAATTGTCTAAACTGGGCTCTAACTTTTGATCCTCCCACTTCAGACTCCCGAGTACCAGGATTACATGTGTCATCATGTCCTGCCTCTACATTTTTTATTTTTTAAAAAAGGTTCTATCTTGATCAGTAATTGTACGTTTCATAACTACAAACTGAGTAATTAACATTATAATACTAGTTACAGAACCATAAGTTTTAAAAATGTTACTCCCAGGTCATTTGTTTGGTCATTATTATTCATATTCATACTTCACATTCCAATAATTTTTAACCCAGATTATAAATTAGAACTAAATGAATTACAAGAGTTTATCCATAATGTTTAATAACGTTCCGTGCTAATGGTACAAAGTTTGAGTTTAAATGACTGCAGGCTTAGAAATATAAAAATCCAAATTAAACAATGAAGAGCCTAACTCCTTAAACATTCCCCAGCATTTTAATTTTCTTTAAGACAACCAAAACATTCCTCTGCAGTTATACCAGAGGAGCCTCAAAGGCAACATCACAATTCTGTAAGCAATGGAAGTTATACACATGCCCAATAAGATTCCTGATTTAAGTAATCTTATTCCACATTTTAAAAGATTCAGTAATTATTAGAAAGACTAAAGGCTCACAAAAGAAAAAGGAAATGGGGATAGCATAATCAGGATAGGGGGAGGAGAATATGACATGAGGAAACAGACAACAGTAAGGAAAAAAATGTTGCAATCAAGAGACAGAGGACTGGCCTGCCTTTGAATATCACTCCAGCTACATCTTAGTTCTTGGTCTTCATCCACTGTCAACAGCCATTCTGGCTGCATTTCTGAACTGGGCTCTCATGGAGGTGATACATTCACCAGCCATCTTTAGGAAGGTAAATGATTAATTGCACTGTTTTCCCACTGCTGCAAGGACAATGAAAGGGAAAGTAAACTTGTGCACCTCATTTCATATCTAGTTGTAATTTTCCACACAACAATAAACAGAAACATATACTTTATCAGGGCTTTTTTTTTTCTCTTACCCTGTGCACGTGTGTGTGTGTGTGTGTGTGTGTGTGTGTGTGTGTGTGTGTGTGTAGGGGTATCTGTTTGGCATATCTGTATGCTTTCATCAAGGTTTAATATAAAAATTCCAATCTCCAAGTGATGATAATTTAAATTTAATCTTCTAACCACAAATATTATAACATGGAATGCTTAGTTTTCTCTGAACATTCCATTATATTAAAAATAATTAAATTGGCCTGCTAAAATTATAAATAAAAAGGAGTGTGATATAAAATTACGATTTCCAAACATGAAAATCACCAGCAGGAAAATTTTATATATAGTCGTACATGGACACCTCTAAAACCTACATAGAAACTGTACTTTGAGAGTTCCTACCCAAAACACAATAATATAGGGTGGCTTTTATACTAAAGGTCTAAAATAAAAGATTATGGCAACTTTATTTCTTTGCTTTCAAAATGTGACCAAAAAAAAAAAAAAAAGAAACATACTTTTATGGGTAAGTGCTGTTGAGCTCAGTAAAATTCACTTCCAAAACAGCTCAAGAAATGAGTAATTTTACAAAAATAGTTTTAAAGTGGAAAAGTACAAAGTCTGTGTTTTTGGAGGGGTGTGTAAAGAAGTTGATCACACAGATTAAAGAGAAATTATTACAGATATATTTCTTAACCCACCTGCTATCAGGTCATCAAGAGTGTCGGTAAGCGTCTGGGCTGGAGTTGCAACCATTAGTCCATCTGGTTCTTGAACTAAAAGCCCCTGATCATGTCCAGTAATAGCAATGTGAGGCTGTCCTACAACTTGCTGATTACCTGATACTTTCTGCAGTTCAAGAGAATTTGTCCCATTAGAACCTAAGTCACTGGAAAAGTTACACTGTGGAGATGATAAAGGCTGGACTGGGACAAAATCAGTTTGCTCTGCCGATGGTGAAGACTGCTGCTCATCATCAACATCATTATCTTTAAGTAAGATTGTGTCAACCTGAGGTAATTCTGAAAAGTGATCCTCTGGAAGACTACCATCTCCTTCCCCTTCTGGGAAGACTCCTCTATGAGAGCACTGCTGGTGTAGAGACACTGTGTCTTTCTGACCTTTGGTTTCCAAGTATTCTTTGGTAAATTGCTGTTGTGTTTTCATCTGCAACTGCCTTTCCACTTTCTGCAGTTCCTTCAGTATTTTCTTCTTCTTCTGGACTTGTTCTTCTCTGTTCTTTTTAAGTTCTTCTATCTTATCTTTGTTCAGAGGTTCACCTTGAATTAACTCCAAAGACTTAAGCTGTGCCTTTTCAATAGCACTAATTCTTTGTCCCAGTTCATTCAGCTTGCCTTCAGTTTCCTCTACTATGCACTCCAAAGGCTGGTATGGGTGAAAAGGTGGCAGTAGGTCCTGATCTGCTACCTGCAGGGAACTGGACTTCTGCTTGGATGTACCTAAGCACATGAAAAATGTTTGAAAAAGTGCCATGCTAAAAAAAAAAAAAAAGCAAAAAAAAAAAAAAGCATCCCTCCGCCCCAACACACATGGACCTCCCTCCCCAAACCATTATAACTAAAGTCATAGAACGAATTTTCAGTGTCACACCAGTGTTAGGTAGACTAAAGCCTCTACTATTTCATCTATTTCACACAGCATAAACTGTGATGTTGCCGATTTAAAAAAAGACTGAATTTTTAAAATACTCTTTAGGATAAGAGAATTTTGGAAAATTAAAACAGGGGTAAGGAGAAAAGAAAAACAGAAAAGAATCTCACATTTTTGCTGGTTAGACTGGACTTTTAAAGAACAATGTAATGCAGAATCAAAATACAGTTGAGGATAACAATGTTAATGGTAGCTAGTTTCATGGCCCATTTAAAACAACTGTTCTTTTAGCATTAACTGTGAAACTAAAGGAACCAAACTTAAGGATCAAAGTAGGGAAAAGAACTTTTAAAATTGTCAAAATATTTCTCTTGTATTAAAATATAATGTGAAATTAGTTTCCTAAAGATATTATCTTTCTGAAATTCTACATTAAATAAGTCTCTAACATTTGTATACCTGAATACTATATTAAATTTATATCTCAAGGATAATAAAGTTCAATGAGAGAAACAATAAATGTTCTTAGGAGAGAATCAAGCTTCCCATATAGGATTACTCAAAGTGATAGTGTATATTAAATACAAAGGAAATGTATATTATTTTAAGGTATTAATTGTACTTGTTATCCCCTCATAGCAAGTCAGTTGAAAAATAGTTATCAATATCCATTGTCCTATGCTCTGAACATGAAATGGAAGAAATACACTTTTTGATATACAACTCTGAAGCAAATTTAGGGCTTAGTCATGGCTTAGGAGAAACTAGGACTATTCAGCAACAAAAAAAACAAATTACTGATATGTGATGGATGAACCTCAAGAACATCAAATGAAGTGAAAGAAGCCACACACAAACAGCTTCCACATACTGCAATTCTATTTACATCTCTATAGAAAAAAGATAAATCTATAGAGACAGAAAGAAGAGTAACTGCCTTGGGTTATAAGCAATGAGAATGAGGCGCCATTGCAAATAGGCACAAGAGATCTTTCTGGAGTGATGGGATTTTGTTCTAAATCAAATGGTGGTGATGGTCATAGAACTGGTAAATTTATTAACTCATTACATTTTATATTTAAAATGAATTAACACTATGATATGTAAATTAAACAATAAAGCTGTTTTTAAAAAGAACTGGGTAAAATAATAGCTGTCTGTTTTTTTGGATTGCAGTTAACATGAATACCATGGGTAATCTGAGAATTTTAAAATAAAATTATCTAATATATTGAAAACGATTTTCAAATTCAAGGAAAAAGTTACCCCTTAGATGTTAAAATGCCCCAAAGAGGGTTACAAAAGCACTAAAGAAAAAAATTAGAGATTGATTTCACTTTTTGCCAGAATTGGAGCTCAACAGTGCAGGTAGTTCATACATGCAAAATATTTTATTATTCATTGAAAGAAACTATGTTTTCCCCCTAGAATGCCCTGTAACAAGATAAAACCAGAGTTCCAATGTGACTACAGTTACTTTCAGAGACTTGCTATTTCCTTAAAAGTAAACTTCAGCAAAGTGTATTGTTTATATTCAATTTTATATTTCTACTTAAGCAAAGTGGTGGGGAAAGACTTTACTCTTTCAAAGCAAAAGCCATTAGAACTGTGAAAGAATTTTCTTACTATTTCCATAGACCTTACAGGAACCCACACTTTGATTTATTAAAGTGCCTAATAATAATCAACAGGTAAGAAATGGGGAAATATTAATCAATAGGTAAAAATGTAACAAATAACAAGTATAAATCATTGGCACAGCAAGAAAATGTAATACATGCAATGACATTAGCAGAGTAAATTCAAAAGTTTTGCAAGACTGAATTTTGCTTTCTTTTTTTAAATTCTGCTTTATATATTCTTTAATTTCAAAGTATCCTTGTATAGCTGCTAAGTAATTAGAATTAGAATTAGTATTAAGCAGACAAGTAATTTATTATGACCACATTGGACATTCACAGGTTTTTGTTATTTTTTTTTTTGGGGTGTGTGTGTGTGTGTGTGTGTGTGTGTGTGTGTGTGTGTGTGTTTTGGTGCTTGGGATCAAACTCAGGGCTTTGCACTTGCTAGGCTAATGCTCTATCACTTGAGTTAAATCCCCAACCCTCAGAACATTCACAGATTTAAAATCTTTACAAATAGTAAGATGATCCAAAATAAAACTAGAATTTTAAGCACATTAATAAATAGAAATGGTACTGTGTATTGTTAACAAACACTATGCCAGAAGCTTAGAGCACAAGGTTACTAAGAGTAATTTATTTAACTGAATAAAAAGACTATAAACCCAGAACATATATAGAATATATAAGAGTGAAAGTAATGCACAAAAAGCAGTTCTTCCCCAAATAGTCAAGAATTGAGTGTCTGTAACAAGGCAGTTAGCAGAATTCCCTAGATTCACATCAAAGCACTAACACAAGGTGTAACATCAAAAATAAACCAGGTTGGCAGAAA
Source organism: Hystrix cristata (assembly GCA_004026905.1). Lineage (NCBI taxonomy): Eukaryota > Metazoa > Chordata > Mammalia > Rodentia > Hystricidae > Hystrix > Hystrix cristata. The sequence goes on from PVJO010002453.1 coordinate 132,333, forward strand.
TCAGGTAATCTCATCTAATTAATCCTAGAAGCTGTAGCAATACCAATTATTGAGTAAAGCAGAAGGTATGACAAGGGTTCATTTAACAAAAAAAATTTTCAGTAGATACTAGGTAGTATTACTAGATACCAGAAAATAAGAGATCGATCTCCTGTCAGATACAAATACATAAATCTGTTTATTGGTGACACCCTAAGGTATAATTTAACTATGTCTTTGGTAAGGGGTGCTGGAGACTGCACCCACAGGGCCTTGGGTATGTTAGACAAGCATTCTACCACTAAACCATACCCCAACCCCATAAAGTACAATTTATTTATTTATTTTTAGTACAATTTAAAAATATAGATAAAGTCACCATTTCATCCTTTTAAAGTTGGTTTCATCCCTACATTTTTGTTGTTGCTGTTTTGCCTCACATTTTTCCCTCCAATTAAAAAAATTAGAAAGGGTTTACAGTAGAAACTGCGTTAAACAACTTAAATATGGTCTTTGTTTTTCTATGGGTAGTGAGGGAATGTAGTGACATGTATTTACTCTCTCATTTATTACTGAAGGGCTTAGTCCTATCAGTAATCAGTACACTGTGCAACAGAAAAATAGTCCTATTAGTAATTAGTATACTGTGCAACAGAAAAATAGTGGCAAAGAAAAAAGACATTATCTACAGATGAATGTAGACTTGGTTTCATATTTCCTTATGTGGTTTTGCCTAATCATTTAAATCTTATTCTGTGGTTCCCTTGCATTCTTGTATCACCACACAGCACCCTATCAGGATAATTTTTGAGCAGCATTCTCAAACGGGTATCACATAGAAAACAGGGCTGATAAAACAGAATTGAAAATAATACAAATGCAATAGTGTAGTACAGTATTTATATTATCTAATGGAATTGGTCTGTTGATAAGTTGATGTATGTTATGTCCTGGGTTTCAATATATAATATTTCTTATTTTGGTCAAAGCCAAAAATTAAAGCCACTGGCATGGAACTGACTAATTTTTCCTTTATGTCTAAACACTTGTCTCAAAAATCCCCAAATTGGGCACATTATACATTTTTAAACTTCAACCAAGAGAGTCCAAAGATAGATCATTTGTGTTACACATGCTAACAGATTTGCTCAACCCTTCTCCTTTTACTAACAGCAGTTAAATGTAAGAAGATATTATTAAATTTGGGCATATGTTAAATTGATAGAAGCATGGTTACATAAAAAAAACTGACTAGAGATTAAAAAAATTTACAGAGGAACATTCAATTTCATTCAGTGTATATATAATTTTTCTATACAATTCTAATGATTTGCTATAAAAACAAGAACATCAAGTTATCTACTCTAGTAAACAACTCTGGGATACAGAGAAATATATTAATTTTTTACTTTACACTTACATTTATGTTTTCAATGTTTCTCATCATTCTGTAATACTTTTTTTTTAAATCTTCTGTAATAACAATGTGTCTCTACTTAACAATTCTAAAATATTTTCTTCTGCTCTCAAATAATCTATGTCCTTAAGCCCAGCATTCATTAGTTTATTCAACAAATACACCAACTTCTAGTATAAACAAGGCATGGTGAACCATACAGAGATTAGCAACATAAACCCTGCCCTTGAGGAGCTTACAGTCTAAGAGGGGAGATAATAGATAATATCCCAACAAAATTTCACAGATTTGTGTGTGTGTGTGCGTGCGCGTGAGTGTGTGGTCCTCAGGGATTGAACCCAGAGCTTCCACACGGAGCTACATTCCCAGCTTTCTAAAATTTTTCTATTTTGAGACAGAGTCTCTCTAAGTTGCCCAGTCTGGGCTCCAATTTGCAATCTTCCTCCTTTAGCCTCTCAGAGTGCTGGGATTTACAGGCATGTGGCACCATGCCCAGCTTCTCACACAAGTTATAAAAATACAGTAAAGGATGTATCACAGCATTGTCCATGGTGGTAAGAAATTAATGGCAATCTGCTATCATCACTGAGAATAAGCACAGGTGAAACAAGGAGGATATACAGTACAGGGTAAAGCATAACGCTGCGGGGATAAACCATCTAGAGGAAGAAATGTACACAGAACTTAAAAAGCGTTCAGTGAAAAAAGTAAAAAATAAAATGGGATCTGTGGCACAACATGGTTTATATAAGTTAAAACCACACATCGAGTAATAAACATAATTAACTCAATCCTGGACACTTGAGGCCCAAAGGGAGGGAGTGAGCCCAAGTGACAAGAGCCAGAAGGAAGCTCAATACAGTACTGTACTGTAGAAGTTCAGAGAAAAGAAATTACTTCTCAAGAAGGCTTGAAGTGCACCAAAAGATGTGTTTTATCCTTAGTTGTTTTTGTGGTACTGAGGATTAAACCCAGGGGCCCGTGCATGCTAGTCAAGTGCTCTGCATCTGAGCTGTATCTCATCCTCTAACATCATTTTAGATATTTTGAGCAGATTAATTCTATGTTATACAATTTGCAGAAGATCTACATGAATCTTCTCTAGAACCAATTATATATAGCAAATAAGTTAGATATAAAAAGTATAATCAACAAATGTATTTATAAGATTGATTTTCGAAAGGCAAAGATTTTCATTACTTTTATATCCTTTCCCATTTGGATACTTATAATTACAGTTAATAAAGTTAAATAATGCTAGAAAACTGACCACACCATTCTCAATTTCATATTTGTTTATAGAGATCATACTGAAGCATCTGTTAGATGCTACCTAGAAGGTTAAATCCTGAAAACAAACAGCAGACCAATGAGATTAGTTGTCTACATGAGGGAATTATATAAATGCAGATGGATAGAGCCTAGGCAAATGGTACACATGGGGCATGAAAGAATATCTGAAGCTAGGTCACGGTGCTGCATGCCTATAATTCCAGCTATTTGGGAGACTGAGACAGGAAAAGCATAAGTTTGAGTCCAGCGTGGGCAATTTAGTGAAATCCCATCTCAAAAAAATATCTGAGTAAAACATATATCAAACACCTGGGTAAGATGTAAGCCTTGAATATATTTCAAAAGGATCGAAATATAAAGAATAAAAAGATTTATTAAAAACAGACGGGAGTAAAATGTTGTAATAACTTGAAAAGACAATTGTTAGAAAAGGAAGAGACTTCCAGATAGTAAGAATACAGTATTTCAACCATCTCTAATCATATACTCTACACAGAATGCAGGTTTAGAAGAAAGAAAAGCAAAAAGGTTAAACATCAGTTTCATACTCAAAACAACTTTTATAAAAATACAAAAGAGAAACTTTAAGGGAAAAAAGCAACTTTAAGGAGAAAAACTAGGACTGTATCTTTGTTTAAAATAAGCTTTTCTGACTATTCTGATAATTCAGTGAGGACTCTCATACCATAAACTGATATTTTCCTAATTCTTAATAACATACATTCTATGCTGTATATCTTTTTTTGTTTTTTTGGTTTGTTTGTTTTTTGAAACAGGGTCTCACAATGCAGTTCAGGCTGGCCCTGAATTTACTATTAGCCCAGGCTGGCCTGGAACTCATAGCAATCCTCCTGCCTCAGGTTTCCAAGTGCTAGGATTACAGGCATGTGCCACCATGCCCAGCTACGCTGTGCAGTTTTTTTGTTTTGTTTTGTTTTGTTTTTGTTTTTGTTTTTGTTTTTGTTTTTTTGAGACAGGGTCTGGCTATGCAGCAGGCTGGCCTTGAACTCATATGTCACCCAGGCTGGCCTCGAACTTGCAGCTATCCTCTTGCCTCAGCCTCCGCAATGCTGAGATTACAGGAGTGCGCCACCACGCCCGGCTATGCTGTGCATTTTAACACAATGCATTAACACTTTTTTTTTTTAATTAACACATTTTGATCCTGTATGACTAGCTGGTAGGTAGCTAACAACAGGAAGTGCCCAGATACAAATATTAATTTTTTTCCCTACGAACTTAATAAAATGATAGCTTCCTTAGATTAGTTCATTTTTATACTATTCAGAAAGCAATAAAACATCAAAGTGAAGAACATTTCAGTTTACTTATTAAATCTAAATTAAAAAAATTTTTTTTGTTTGCATATATTCTGTCTACCTTGTTTCTTATTTTGTGGCCCTGTGTTAACCAAGTAATTAAATAAACAATTTTGGGCAGTACTGTACAGGAATTGAACCCAGGGCCTTCATAATGAGCTACGTCCACTTTCCTTCTTTATCTTTTGTTTTGAGACAGGATCTTGTTAAATTGCTCTGGTTGGGCTTGAACTCATGATCCTTCTGCCTCAGCCTCCCAGAATGTAAGACTACAGGCGTGTGCCACCATGCCCAGTTGGTATTAATTTTTTAAAAAAGGATTTCTTATTTAGTACTGAATTTTCCAAGCCAAAGTTACCATACCCCTCTATAGGGTTTAACTGAACAAAAGACAAGAAAAACGCAGAGGCATTTAATTTCAAATATTTTACTAATGGCTATTAGCTGGTTATCATGCTTAGATTCATTAACTCACTTTTTTAATTGTTAAGATTAAAAATAGCAAAAAAAGCTGGGCATGGTGGCATGCCCCTATTGTTCTAGCATTTGGGAGGCTGATGCAGGAGGACTGCTTGAATCCAGAAGTCCCAAGCCAGCCTGAACAACACAGAAAGATCTATCTTTAAAAACAAAAACAAAACAAAACAAAACAAAGCAAGAAAAGTTTGAATAGGGGGTGACAAGGAAAACTGCTAGAATTAGTTTAAATCAAAGAGACTACAAGCCAGGTATGGTGGTGCATGCCTGTAATCCCAGCACTCAGGAGGCCGTGGACAAGAGGATAACCACAGGTTCCAAGCTAGCCTGGGCTACATACTAAGTTCAAGGCCAGGCTGAACTACATAGCAAGAACTTGTCTCAAAAAAAAAAAACCAGAAAAAAAAAAAAAGACTACAGATATTTCATCTCTGAAATCAATGGTTTAGAATTTAAGTAATCCTTGGTGAAGGCCCTCAACACTTTAAATTACTTAAACTGGCATAATCTGAAAAAGGCTTCTGTTTGTTCCTAACCAACTGCTCTTATATCACAGTATTAGATATTCACATACACTTACACACCTCACTGTGATTTCAATAATCTAGAACTTGATTATCATACAAATTCATAAATTTTTTGGTATGTTCATAAGTATTTTAGGTTTTTTTGTTTTGGAGGGGGGAATGCTAGGGGATGGAACCCAGAACCTTGTGCATTTAGGCAAATGCCATACCACTGGGCTATACCTCGAATGTTCATGTAATTTTTTAAAATCCTACAAATTACCTACTTTATTTCAGAGAACTCAGATATAACAACAATGCATGATTATCAATTGAAGACACTTTGTATCTACAAATGAAAAGACAGCAGAAAAATACCCGAGCTCATGAATTCTACTAGCCCTTTACATAGTATGTAGTCTTGATAGTCATCTGGGTCTTACTTATATACATTTCGATAGTTATTTTTTCAGATTCACATACTGACAGATATTATCTCACCGTATTCCAGTATTACATAAATGAAGCTGAATATAATTCTGAAACTTCTCACTCATTAATTGAATTGATCCTATAAAAATTTAATTACACAACAAACATGCTTTTTTTTTTTTTTTTTGTGGTGCCGGGGATCGAACTCAGGGCCTTGTGCTTGCAAGGCAAGCACTCTAATCACTGAGCTAAATCCCCAGCCCCAAACATACATTTTTGTTCTTCTTATTATGCTATTATTTAGCTAGGTGGAAAATCATTGCCTGATAAAATTTTCTACTTTAATATAATAAAAAACTTTGTTTGCTTAAGTACTTTCATCTGTGATGGTTGAAAACTACATCTAACAATGTATTAACAGAAAAACTATAAGTTGTTTTTTTTAGCACTTATATTTTTAGTCTGTAAGAATATTTCATCTGTCAGAATTATCTATCTCCAATACAGCTACATAGTAACTGTGAACTATTAAACTTAAATGGAAGTTTTAGATTTTTTAATTAGGTGAAAAAAATACCAATTTTAAAGCAAATAATTCAACAACTAACCTTTTTGTACTCCTATTAGGGCAGAGGAGTACTCCTGTGAAGTTCTATCAGGCTCCTGGGGAGGTACAACCATGGCAAGTGTATGCATTGGTACACGTGGAACCTAAAAAGTCAACTCAAAAAAAATCATCTCAGATCAAAGACTAACAAAAATCCATAAATAAAACAGAGATATTGGTTTAGATTTTCCTCGTATACCACCAAATTCATTTTATTTCCTAAAGCTTGAAAGATAAAAAACGCTTCACCAAGGAATAATTTCTGAGAATATTAATTGAGAGACTGAGACAGTCTGTAAGTAGTAAACGATGTAAGCCAAATAAAATTAATATTACTCTCTTACTGAAAAGAAAGCCTTGCTAGTCCCAATTGTACAAAGGAGTATAATTTTCATACACTTTACTGGTCAATTTACACTTGTTCAAGTTTTATATAAGTCAAAAAGAGAAAATAAAAATTCAACGTATTTACTAAATTGGGATATGCTAATGATTTGCAAGATAATTTTGTAAAAAGAATTAAGATTTCACTAAACTTATTTTGCTCAATATACTCTATTTTCTCTACAATTTTAAGTAGGTTTAAAAGTTAATGTAATGAATTTTTGGTATATACTTGTTAACTCTACTTTCGTAGTTGACAAAAATTGCTAATTCTAGGATAATATTGCCTTGAGAGGTATTAAGGAAAAGCTTTTTCATAGTTTAAGATTATGCTCAATGTATTCAATAAAAAAGAGAAAACTAGGGGCTGGGGATTTAGCTCAGCGGTTAGAGTACTTGCCTTGCAAGCACAAGGCCCTGAGTTTGATCCCCAGCACTAAAAAAAAGAGAGAAAATGAAAAACTTAGTTATGGTAAGATAACAACTTGGAATACTTATGTTTGATGAAGTGTTTTTAAAAAATTCCCATGTGCCTCTGAAGAAAATAAACTTTAAAGACTTTAGGATCATGATTACCTGAATGTGTAATAGAAAACAGAAACAATCCCATTTTGTTTAAAACTTTTTTACAAAAATTTTAAACAAAAACTTTCAATCACTTGGAAAAAATATTTTTATTAACAAACTCCATTTTACTTTACCTGAGATTGCTCTTGAGAAGATGGGGTAAGTTGAGATATATCTGTGGGAGGAACTGACAGAACATTATTTGGATAATCCAACAGATAAGAAACAACATTAGTATGGCCACCCTTTGCAGCTTCAATGAGCATTGTTGAACCATCCTGAGAAAGAAAGAATACCATAATTAATTCTTTGTAAATCTCTTCTTATAACCTGACTGATACATATATTTATTTTCTTAACATTTCATATATATCAATCTCACGTAGAGTATTAAACACTAACAGATCAAACATTTTTAAAGTAATATATACTATTTATTTACTTATTTTTAAGTGGAATACCTTGAGTCGATGAGTAGGGTCAGCCCCATGAGCCAAGAGTAGCTCAACAACTGCCAGGTGTCCTCCTGCACATGCCAATGACACTACTGTATGATCATTATTAGCTGTAGCCCTGTTCACATTGGCACCTTTAGAGAAAAACAGTAATCTTAGCAAAGGTTGAAATCAGTCCAGTTCATAGACAATAATTAAAGCTTTTTTCTGAAGTATAACACAGACACAAAAAAGCGTACAAATCTGAAGTGTATAGTTTGAAAAATTTTCACAAAGTGAACACACCTGTGTAACCAGCCCCCAGCTCAAGAAACAGACATTATCTGCATGCCAGAAGACATGTCTTACACCCCCTTTTGGTCACTACCAACCCCCACCAATGATAACTACTACCCTGACTTCCAAATTGGCTTCAGTTTTTGAATTTTGTATGATTGGAATCATACAATGCACTCTCTTGTGTCTGCTTCTTTCATTCAATATATATGTGTGAGATTCATCCACATTGTTGCATGTAGTTTTGTTCATTCTTTCACTATCATTTTTTAAGCGGAAAATCTAGAGGACTAAGATTAATAAATACATACAGGTTAATGTAAGCATCATAGACAGTTTTGATATACTTCTGGAAAGTGGCAATACAGTGAGGTTCCAAAGTAAAGAAAAGACTTTTTATTTTTTTGGTGCTGGGGATCGAACTGAGCTAAATTCCTAACCCCAAGAAAATACATTTTTTAAAAGCAATATTTAAAATAAATATACAGCTGGGCCTGGTGGTGCACGCCTGTAACTCCAGTACTCAGGAAGCCAAGGGAGGAGGATTGCTAAGAGTTTGAGGCCAGCCTGGGCTACACAGTGAGTTCAAGGCCAGACTGAACTACATAGTGAGACCCTATCTCAACCCCCCCAAAAGATAAATATAATTCTTCATATTGTATACTTTAAAACCAGAGACCTGGATATAGAGAGAAAATGGAAGATTATCCAAATATATTATTTCAAAGACTGTTTAGCAAGTTTACTATAGTTTTGTACAATATGACCTAAAGGAGGTTTTGTACAATACGACCTGAAGAAAGTACAAAATCTTTTCTTAGCTTTTTTTTGGGAGGGGGTACTGGGGCCTTCACAATAAGCTACATCCCTAGCCCTTTTTTATTTTGAGACAAGGTCTCACTAAACTGTGATTCTTCTGTCCCAACCCCCCAGAGCACTGAGGATTAAAGGTGGGTACCACCTGCCTGGTGTTAGTCTCTTTTCTGATAAATTATTTTTGATCTCTGAAAAAAGGAACTGATTTTTAGTTCAGCAACCATATATAGTCCCAAAAGTTCTCAATTAGAATGTTAACACTATCCAAACATTCATTCTTTTTTCAATTCCAGACATATTTTATGTAAGAGAAAAATAAACCAGTGTATAAAACTACTAATTCATTTAATTTTCCAGGAAATATATTGAACTGAATGCAATCCCAAGTTGCATAAAAGTATCTTTTGGGCAAGATAAGACACAGCAATGAATAACTTTACATTAACAACATGAGATTATTTTTAAAGTTGTTAACAATAAATTTAGATTGTGGGACTGTCTAGCAGTTTCTACAGCCCAGAAAAACTACAATCAATGTGCTCCTATTCCTGACAACCCTGTTCATTTTTTTTTTTTTTTAAGTTTTTTGAGACAAAGTCTCACTATATAGTCCAGGCTGGCCTCAACCCCATGGCAATCCGCCTGTCTCAGCTTCCCGAATGCTGGGGTTACAGGCATGTGCCACCACACAAGCAGCCTGATTGTTTTCTTAGCAGGGCTGTTATTGGGTATGAGTAGGTATTCTTTTTAGTAAAGAAGCATATGAGAACTCCAAAAGTTACTCATCTATACATTATTTCTGCATAGTTGAGGCAAATGGTTTTTACAGACTACGTTATAAAACATTATGTAAAGGTATGCCTTAGTTGGCAGCAAAAATGTGATATAAAGAAAATAAACCTAGTTTTATCCAGTTAAAGAAGAAAACAAATACACTTAAAATTAGAAAACCAGCAAAAATGTGATATGAAAATAAACCTAGTTTTATCTAATTAAACAAGTACATTTAAAATGAGAAAATCTTACACTACATTTTTTTAGTCACAAAATATGAACTATGGATATAATATTTTTATTTTAATATGACATCTCCTTAATGGGTCTTCCTTGCATTTAGTATTCTATCCTAAGTTCTTTCATTAGATATCTGAGTATCTCTGATACTATACAAAGAGGCTGAACCAAATGAAATTCATGATATTAATATTTTTGATCTACAGCATGGCAATTTAGTGTAATACAACCTAAAATGGGTTTTCAGCAACATTTTAATTTTCTCTAGTAAGCTGTCTTGAATTAATTCCTCATTCATCAGCTGAATTTCTTTGCCTAAATAGTCCGCCAGAAAAATGTATATACACTTCAGTAAAAGAAAAATAGTAAAAAAAAAATAATAATTTTTAAAAAAGAAGAAAAATACCACATGCCGAAAACTAAAACTAGATACATGTCTCTCACCATGTACTAAACTAAGATCGAAGTGGATGAAAGACCTAAACATAAAAACAGAAACAATAAATCTCCTGGAGAATAAAATAGGAAGAACTCTCCAAGACATAGAGGTTGGAAAAAAATTTATGAATAAAACTCAGGCTGCACGAGAAACAATTCAAAGAATTGATGCTTGGGACCACATCCTATTAAGAGGCTTTTGCACGGCAAAAGAAATTACTAACAGAGTAGGCCAAAAAATCACAAACTGGGAGAAAATTTTTGCCAGCTGTCCCTCAGATAAAGGTCTAACATCCAGAATATATAAAGAACTCAAAAAGATCAAACCCCCCAAATTGAAAGACCCTATCCAAAAATGGGCATCTGAAATGAATAAACATTTCTCAGATGAAGAAATAAAAATGGCAAATAAATATATGAAAAAATGTTCAACATCATTTGTCATTCTAGAGATGCAGATCAAAACAACACTAAGATACCATCTCACTCCAGAAAGAATAGCTATTATCAAGAAATCAACCAATAACAAGTGCTGGCGGGGCTGCAGAGAAAAAGGAACCCTCCTCCACTGTTGGTGGGAATGTAGACTGGTCCAACCACTGTGGAAATCAGTGTGGAGATTCCTCAGAAAACTACAACTAGAGGTTCCATTTGACCCGGCTATTCCTCTGCTGGGTATTTTCCCAGAAGAATTAAAATCATCATATCACAGTGATATATGCACAACCATGTTCATAGCAGCACAATTTGTAATAGCTAAGTCTTGGAAACAACCTAAATGCCCAACAACTGATGAATAGCTAAAAAAGATGTGGTTTTTCTACACAATGGAGTACTACACCGCCATAAAAAAGGATAAACTAGAGTCATTTGTATGTAAATGGATGTTCCTGGAGAACATACTATTAAGTGAAATAAATCAGGCACTTATTAGTACACATCGAATTGTTTCTCTGATATAAGAAACCATAAGTGTAAATAAGGACAAAGGGGTAGAATAGATATTTTGTTTAAAAAAGAAAAAAGAGAGATAGTATTCAAAAGAGAGAACTAGATAGGGAAAAGGGGGATAAAGAAGAAGGTTAAAGAAAAGTAAGATGAAAGGGGAAAAAATGGTAAAGTGTAGCTACACTTGTTGCAAAT
>PVJO010002454.1:0-143401 GCA_004026905.1 Hystrix cristata
TCCATCCATCCATCCATCCATCCATCTATCCTTCCATCTATCCATCCAGTGAAGACTTCTGAAATGCCTTCTATGTGCTTGATATTGTAGCAGCCAGTGAATATACAGAGATGAACAAAACACATAGGTTACAGAGCTTACACTACGATGGTGGAGATAAACAGTAATAAAAAATAACAATGACTAACATTCACTGAATCCTTACTGAGTGCGGGGACCTGTGCTTTTAACGTGTCTTATTTCTCGTCATTCTCACAGCAGCCCTATGAGTGGACACTGATTTTATTTCTGTTTTTTAGGTGAAGAACAGGCATTATGAAGCTGACTGACTTGTCAGCACAGGGAGGAAATAGTGGAGACAGGAAGGCAGTTGATCTCCAAACACCGAATACAAACTCCTTGAGAACAGGGGCCTCGTCCTCTGTTTTATTTTTTATTTTAGTTTATTTTTTTCATTCCTGGGGATTGAACTAGTGCTAGGCAAGCACACTACCACTAGCTACCTCTCCAGCACACTTTATTTTCATTTGGAGACATGGTCTTGCTAAATTGCACATGCCGGACTTGAATTTTCAACCTTCCAGCTTCACGCTCCCGAGTAGGTGGGCTTGCGGGCGTGCGCCACTGTGCCGAGTCCCTCCGTCCCCTCTGTTTACCTCTGTGTCCACGGATGGGGCCCCTGACCACGGACACACGCCTTACTGGACGACTTCCCTGACTGCCCTAAGCCTGTCTTCTAATGAGTCTGCACTCCTCCTGCCCTGCGCCTCCGGGGCCCTGCCAGCTTCCTCCTGCCTGCCTGCCCTACCAAGCACACCTGCTGGTCTCCCTCCCTGCGGGGTGGCTGAGCAGCAGCGACCCTGACCTGAGACGGCTGCTTCCCTCCTCCAGTTCCCAGACTTGCATCTGAGAGGCCTCTGCTGAGAGTGGCTGCGCGGGCAGAAGTGGTGGAGGTGTCTGGTGGGGGGCTCCACGGTGGCTCCTCTGTCACTTAACCTTTCTGACCAGTTTCTGCTTGATACAACATAGCATGTTGGGAAAAGCAAACGAGCGATGGCAGTGAAAAGCCCCAAAGCGGAGCACACAGTGTAAACCGAGCTGTGCCAGGACACTGCTCAGCACTGCAGCCAGGCACAAGACGGAAGAACCGCCCTGAAGAACCAACAGCTACGCAGGGGAAGCAGAGGACGCAGGGACCTGAAGGGAAACTGAAGGGGCTGGTGATACAAGCTGCTGTTTCTCAAGTGTCTGCAACAAACGGGCAGAGTCATGCCTTTTGTGTACATTCACAAAAGATAGCTCAGCACCCCAGCGAAGCAGAATCATTTTTCTTCCCATTTCATAGACCTGGAAACTGAGCTCGCTGGGAGTATGCACGATGCCTAAGGTCACAGAGCGAGGAAGAGCTGTGCAGTGCAGGCTGGGATCTCCCCCTTCTGGGAGCACAGTGGGGAGCCCTAGAAGCTTCTGGGTCAAGAAGCACAGGGGAGGCGCTGTCAGCACCCGCGTAGACCCTTCCTTTCCAGCCTGACAGCTGGTGCCAGGCACCGTGACAATCGGGGGAACCCCAAAGGCTGCTGGCAGTAGGAGCACTATCATTTTGCACCAGGAACCGCCGGCCTAGAGAATTCCAGACCTAGAGAATTCAGGCCACTTCCTGGCCAACGCTGTCTCCAGCCCACCAAGATGTCCTGCTCGGTGAGACCAGAAAGGCTGTCCGGTCCTTGAGGCTGGCTCCACCTGGCTGGCATGAGCTTACCAGGAGCTCCGAGCCCCAGTGTCCCGGCTGCAGCCACACTGTGACCTTCAGCCTCAGGGAGCCCGCAGTGGCTCTCCCAGGGGCCAGGCGGGAGGACCAGTGAGCTCTGGGCTTCTCCAGCTTCTGCCTCCACAATCACTGGGGAATCTTGCTAAACACAGATTGTGGGTCAGTGGCCTGCACGGGGCCTGAGCTCATGCACTTGTAACCAGCTCTGGAGTGGCTCAGTGGCTGCCCCAGGGATGGCGCCAGGTCCCCAGATTGTGGCGCCCTCCCAGAAGGCTTGCTGAACCCAGATCCTGGCTGGCCGCCTGGAGTTTCAGTCTGTGGGTGTGAGAGTCTCGGGTGGGGCTGAGGCTGTGCTCTGAGGACCCGGCCCGGAGCTCCCACGGTGCTGGGACAATCACCCCGTGCCCAGGCCCAGCCTCTGCGTGTGGAGCACCCTAGGACACATGCCTCGTCCACGCTTCAGCTTCCTCACTGTCGAAAGTGGGGCGAAGCCAGGCATGGTGGCTGGGAGGCTGAGGCAGGAGGATCCAAAATTCGAGCCCAGCTCGGGCAATTCAGCTACTTAGCGAGACCCAGTCTAAAAACACTGTGGGCTGGTGGGGTGGTGAAGACGAGAGCTGAGGTGATAAGCTCCTACTGCCTGGCCTGTCCAGACCTCCCAGCGCAGCCCTGCTCAGGGCAAGTGTGACAGCTCAAGGACCACTCACCGCCCACGTTGTTTCGGTAGGTGTTGTACATCTCCTTCACGCGCCGGTAGCGGAAGGCCAACTTCCTCATCCAGTCCACGCCGCCATGCACACCTGCGCCCAGGCACAGGCCAGCGCCGGGGGCTGAGCTGTGGAAGCCGTCGGTGGAGAAGTTGTACGTGCTGGGGACACGGAATGAGGCAGATGTGTTAGTGTGGGGAGGGCGAGCTGCAGACCTCCGGCCAGGCCTTGGGCTCCGTGAGCCCTCTGGACACTGCGCGCAGGGCTGCGTTGCGAGCAGCAGATCCACGTGGCCTGATCACCTCCCCGGAAGGGGAGGCCTAAGTGGCACCCATGTCCCTTTCTCCGGTATCGCAGTGAGCACCTCTCGTCTCTTTGGGCGATGACTGATGCTCTGGCTTGCAGAGGCCAAGCTCAGGAAAGTCGGTCTGTGCTTTCTCTGGAATACGAAGCTCAAAGGGAATTCCACAAAAATGGCCTGGAATCCCAGCGACTTGGGAGGCTGATGCGGGACCATGAATTTGAGGCCAGCCTGGGAAAGGCCTTGTCTTAAAATAAAAAATAAAAGGGGCTAGGGATGTAGCTCAGAGGTAGAGTGCTTGCCTAGCATGCAGCTGGTTTATCATGAAAGAAGAAAATGTCAGTTAATCCCCACTACTCGGATCCCCAAATCCGCCCCGGTTCACATCTTTCTCCAGGCCTAACTGCTCACCTTCTCCCATTCTGCAAATGACAACATGTCTTGGTGCAGAAGTTCTCTATTTTGGTCTTTTCTTTAAATTAGCTACACCCCATTGCCTCACTGGTATGTAGGGGATGTAAACTTGATCCACAGCAGCATGTTGGCTGAGAAGTTCTACAAGTGGACTGGGACATTTCAGAAGTGGCACAATGTCAGTGACAAAAATGGCAGCTGGGCCAAAACGGGAGTGAGCTGGCAGCTCACACCATGGCAGGACAGCGTCAGACTGGGGAGCAGCACAGGTCTGGGTGTGCAAAGTGCCACAGGCACCGAGGTGTGTGGGTCCGAGAGAGACCCGAAGAATAGTGGGAGGCAGCAGCCAACAGAGGGTGAGTGTGGCTGGGTTTTCTCTCTTTGTACTGTTAGGTCATTCTGCACTCTCTGTAATGAGTAGGAAAGAAAGAAATCTCATTGTTTAGAAGATGAGACGCAGTACAAATGAAGTAACAGCTGGAAATCGCCTGCGGTGACCAAGATGGGAGTGACACAGGCCTTTCTCCCTGTGCGGGGAGGCGACACAGTGCAGGCTGACTTGCTGCCTTCACCCTGTTCTGCGGTGGGGCAGTCACTCGGGGGTCCCTGGGGCAGGAGCAGGGCCCCCCCGAGTAGGCTACGTGGACAGTATGGTGACTGACAGGGAGGTGGGGTCGTCCCTTAGGCATCTGTAAGTTCTTGTTCATTTCTGGACCACAGAGCATGGTGTTCAGGGAATATGTGTGTGTCTGTATATATACATGTGTATACATGCAGGTGCACTGGTGTAAATGTATGTTAGTGCATATGGGCGATGCATGCATATATGTATTTGTGTATGCACATGTGTACATGTGTGTACACATATACGTCATGTGCAATATGTAAACACGTATACAGACATATATCTAACATATATGTGTGTGTATGTTAGGCATGTACCTGTATATGTATGTATATATACACACACGTGTATATACACACATGTGTGTATATATAGGGTATATTGTATATATGAATGAGTGTATATACATATATTTGTGCATATACATGTATAGATGCACAAATCTCTATAGGTATAGATACATATTATTTTATACTTTATTTGAGTAGCACAATTATATTGCAGATTATTGCCAATTGTGGTGGAATATTTCTTAGAACAAAAGTATATAAACCAGGCATAGTGGCACACGCCTGTAACCTCAGCATTTGAGACGTGAGGCAGAAGGGTTGTTGCAAGTTCAAGGCTAATCGGGGCTACCCAGTGAGTTCAAAGCCAGACTACCGTACAAAGTGAGACCCTGTCTCAAAAAAAAAGTATATAGAAAAATATAAGTCGCACGGAGCTTTCACTAAGACCTCACTATTATAAAATTATCAGAATAACAGAGTGACATTGTTCTGCAGATACTTTGATGTTTCAAATCAGTCAAAAATACTTCAATTATTCTATCGTTCTTTATGTGGGAGATGTAAGAAGTACTACTTTTTTTGGTTGTCATTTGTTTTTGAGACAGGGTCTTGCTATGCAGTTCAGGCTGGCTTTGAACTCACTATGTAGCCCAGGCTGGCCTCAAACTCACAGTAATCCTCCTGCCTCAGCCTCTTGTATGGTGGTATTACAGGTGTGCGCCACCATGCCCAGCCCAAGAAATGCTACTTCATTAAAGGTAAAAATTGGAAATTGGGCTTGGTGGTGAATGCCTGTAGTCTTAGCACTCTGGAGGCTGAGGCAGGAGGACCACGAGTTCAAGCCCAGTGTGGGCAGCTTAGCAATTTAGTGAGACCTTGTCTCAAAGTAAAAAGGGCTGGGGATGTGGCACAACTGAAAAGGCCCTGGGTTTGATACAAAGTACTGCCAAAAAAAAAAAAAAAAAACCCTAACAATGGGAAACTATTTGCTTTAACTCTAGTCATTTCTCCATTTTTTAATTTCTTAGGAATCAGGGAAATTACAGTGGGCACACACCCCTCTTGCCCTTTTTGACTTGGGCCCCTAGTGTTGTCCTTTGAGGGATGTCACATGTGGCCAGAGATGTGCTACATGGAGGAACAGGACACGTGATGGGAGGCTGTGGGAGTCGCTCCGCAGAGAAGGGAAACATGCAGCCACAAAGGTCAAATCACATTCCTGGAATTTCTCTGCTGGGGGTGCTTCTGCATCTGCACTGCCAGAGGCTCCTGCTGCTACACTCAAGCAGCAGAGTCTCCGCAGGCAGAGACAGAGCGCCTGTCCATGCTTTGCTGAGGTCTCTGGGGTAACCATGCGGACATGGGGGATGTGGGCGTGGGTGGCAGGAAGTTGACTGTGTAAGGTGGAGATGGAGACAACACTTTCACCTGTGTCACTTTTCAGAGATGTCTGCGAGCGGAAGTGCGTTAAACCGGAAGCAAGGAACTCATAGCACTGGAAAAGGTTAATCTGAGAGGGCAGGAATATGGGCGATTATAGTTTTCTCCTCTGCTCTCTGTTCAATTACTCAAACATTTAAAAGTCCCACAGAAAATCTGGTATGACCGTTTCAACAGCCTATTTGCACAGAAACTTCCCTTGGATGGGAAGATGCTGGTGGGCTTGTTACACAGACACTGCACCTTCATCCTGCTCGGCTTGTGGCCAGGCGGACAGAACAGGGGCAATATGTTCCACTAGGAAGAAGGAGCGACTCTCTGGTCACGAATGCAGACAGTCATCCATCGAGGAATCCGCCTGTGCTGGGCGCTTTACTGGCTGGTTCTTACCCGCTGGCTCTGGGACTATGAACTTATGCTCTCACAGTTCCTGGCTCTAGAACCTGCACTGCTAAGGCCGTGCGGTCCTTCCTCTCCACATGAAAGTTCTCATCTTGCCAGAATTTACTCTTGGAAGAGCACACACTGACATCCACTTGGAGCACACCCTGGGAGATGCCAGATGTTCTGGCAAGAGATGGAGGCTCCTTGGGCTGGGCTGGGGGCGCTGCCCAGGGTAAGCGCTGGGCCCTGGGTCAGGCTGCCTGGGTTTGCTCAGTCCTGCCTTCCTCGCGAATGAGCTGTGCAGGCATGGGAAGGCTGCTTGGTCTCTCTGTGCCTCACAGGTCCCAGCTGTGAAATGGGGATGATGGGAAGCCCACGTGTCTCCTGCGGCTACCGTGAAGAGCAAGGGGCTGAGCCATGTGAAGCTTTGGATAGGGCATAAAATGAGGGCGCTGTGGGATTGGTTCTTGCCCCTGACCCAAGTGCCCCAAACAAAGCAAGGACATCTGGTGCTTGGTACTTAGCACGCAGCAGGTACTCAGTAAGTATTTCCTGAATGAATCGTAGGGATTTTGGTTTCTACTGGGAAAAACTCCCTTGGACTGCGGATCCTTGAAGTGAGGTGTTGAACAGCAGAGCAGGAGATGGGGTACAGGGAATGCTGTGCAGCCAGCTCGCTGCAGGGAATATGACAGAAACGGGAGCCCTGGTTACTGCATCCTGTGACTGAGTGCTTCCCGGAGGTGACTTCATGGAAACGACACGGTGACCCTTGGGCTGGCGTTTGTTTGCTCCAGACACTGGGGAGTCCCGGCAGCTGCAGGAGCCCCGCTCTCTGCCCGTCTGACTGTAGAAGTGTCTTTCTGAATGGCTCAGGAGAGGGAGGCAGGTGTCCAGCTGCCTATCACCCCTGGCTGTGCTGGCCTTGGAAAAGACTTGCAGAACTCAGTGTAGCAGAAATAAATGCTGGTTTCTGGTGTTAGACCAAGTTGGGAGACATCTTGGAAGCAAACACTAAGTGAAATTACGAGGTAGCCCCATGACCGACACATTGCTTCGTCTGAGAGTATTTCTGAAGGGCCTAGAGGTGTTGAACTGTGATAATTTTGGATAAGCACAGATCAACCACAGTTCCGTTTTCATAAAGTTTCTCAGGAGCAGGCTGGGAACATTCATTCCAGCCGCATTCCTCTGAAGCAGCCTCGTGGGCTGTTGGTTACTTGATTTCTGGAAACCAGGTCCTAGGAGTGTTTTCTCCAGAAACGAGACACATCACTTACTCTTTTAAGAAATGTTTTTTGAGTATGAATGGTATCAATTTTATATTAAAAATATATGCATGCTTATTAATACAGTGAAGTCTTTGGAGATTACCAATCTTTTAAAGAGGCAAGGTCAGGGGTGGTTGAGTCTTTTACAATATACATTTATTATCTTAGCAAGCAGGAAATAAACCAACCCCCCCAAAAAAAACCGAAAAGCCCAAAGAGAGAGAGATAAACATGGGCAGAGCCAGCTATGAGAGGTGACAGGAAGAGGCTGAGGATGGGGGCGGGTTGTGATTTTTGAAGTCAGGGAAACCCAAGTCCCCGTTCTGGCCGGAAGCAGATCCATGTTGTCCGGATAGCCAGTCCTCCCCTCCCACCCTGCTTTCGACTTCAAGATGAGCTTGGCCACCCACCAATCAAGAGGTGCTCTGCACTGCCCCAATTCCTACCTTAAATCTTGGCCATTGTCATCGGAGGAGACATCGTCGACGTGGATCTGGTCACAATCCTGTGGAGAATTCGGCAAGAAGAGAAAGAAACGTGAGTGGTTAATCTGATGTGGGCTTTCAGAGGCAGCTTCCTGAGCTGGGGGAGGCGAGCACTGGGGCAGAAGCCACGGTCTTGGGTTCTAGTCAGGCTTTGTCGCTGCACTTCAGAGGGCCTTGGGCTGAGTCTCATCGCTTCTTTCTCTTTGGTTTCCTTACAAACAGGCAGATTGGCTATAAAAAGGGTGAAAAGATAATTTATCATCCTAGTTGAGATAGTTTTGCAAGTAGCTTTGCAAGGGACTCTTGCTCTGCATGGTGCATACGTTTCTATCATCACAGAAAACTGTGGACAGTGGTGCTCTTGAGGGACAAAAGATCTCGGCTGACAACTGCGCTACTTTACTAGGTTGATAAGCTCAGTTAGGAAGAGTTTACAAAGTGGCCTGGAGACTTACCTACTTCGACTTCCCCGTGTCGCAAAATATTTTTTGAAATAATGGTCAGCATGGAAACTCAGGCCGGCTTCCTCTCTCTGTCTGCTGCTCTTGGGAATTCTGCACCCCGCTGCAGTCTGTGTTCCTACCTCGCGACCACCCTTTGGGACTAGCTGAGCTGCCCTGGGCCTGGGCACTTGTTGAATTCCTAACCCCAACACTGTGGCTCCCCGTTGTCTCTACTGGGTGCGCCTCACTTTACCCAGTTATTTGGGCCCTGCGAGCACCTAAGTCCAACACCTCCAGTCACAGCCATCCTCTGTAGGCGGAAGGATCCCAGCATCAGCCACCCAGTCATGCTCAGGGAATTGGATTTAAGCGGCGGTGAGGCTTTGCAGACCCACGCACACGGAGAACGAAGTGAACAGCACAATCCCCCAGTGCGCTGGAGCCACACCTCCCACACCCCTCGGCCCTTCCCTCAGGCCCCGGGGTCCCTGGGCAGGTTCCAGGGCTGCCCTTGAGGTCAGGGGAAAGGTATTTGGGGAGGTCCTGTTTTTCTCATTTGAGAGGGGATTGTTGGGGGCGCTAAAGTGTGACAACAGTAGCGATCACATTTCGGACTTCATAAAATACTATGACGCTCAGCGAGACGCTACCTCATACTGCAGCAGCTGATCTGGATCGAGTTACCCACTCACTGCACAGGCGGTGGGGGGGGGACCCGGACAGCGCAGAGGCCTGGAGGCTCGGGGGGGCTTCTGGGGAGGAGAATCGGCTGCCCCTCACGCTGCAGCCTCTCCCCTGGTTGGGGGGCTGGCCTCAAAAGTGGAGGCAGATGGATCCACATGGATCTTAGGCTACTTCTGATCTCTCCTGAGTCAACGTGTAACTATGCTGCGGGACACAGTGGGACCCCTGGCAAAGGCAGAGGAGGAGTCCCTCCATGTGAGATGTGAGGAACTTCCACTTCCAGGCCCAGAGCAGAGATCCTGGGCAAGGATGGCCATCAGCCTGGGGAGGGCCAGCAGACGCCTGCCATTTTGGTGACTGGCACGGAGCTGACCAAATGCGGTTCAGCCAGTCAGCGGAATCCAACCCAGCAGCTCAGAGAATGAGGCAGATCTTTACATCAGCACACAGAAATGTTTCCAAGACAACTTAAAGTGTGGGGAGAGCAGGCTAGAGAATGACACACTCAGTATGATGTTGTGTACTCAGTGACACGAACCTATTAAAACATCAACTATTTCATATGACTCTACAAATACCTAACTGGGAAAAGAAAGATCTGGAAGCGCACACATCTGGTTGGAAGATCCCTGTGGAAGGCACTGAGGTTGGTTGGTGGTCAAAGGGGACTTTAGTCTTATTGACGTGCTTTCATTTCTTTTTAAACGCAGGAGAATTATAGCGATGTATGTATTGCTTTTGAAATACATACACATGCATCTATATTACTTTGCAAAAACTAGTTTAAAATTTCTTACTGGGAAAGAGACAAGATCTCACATTGGATAGAAGCTAACACTTTAAAAAATAAATTTTTATTTTTTTTTTGTGCAGTACTGGGGATTGAACCCAGGGTCTTTGCACTGATCTAGATCCCCAAACCTTTGTTATTTTTGATTTTGAGACAGGGTCTTGCTAATCGGCTAACTCGCCTAGACTGGGCTTGGACTTGTGATCCTCTTGCCTCAGCTTCCCAGAGTGCTGGGATCACAGGCCTGTGCCACCATGACCAGACAGAAACTAGCATTCATTAAGAGATCTTATGAAGAGCTTCCAGTGTGCCTGGGACTGTGCTCAGCATTTTGGAGATATTAAGAAGGAACTATGGTCATCCCATCTTACGGAGGAGAAAACAAGGCAGAGTGCAGTACAGGAACATGCCTGTTATGGGGTGAATGGATCCTCTCCAGAGTTACTGAAGTCCTGACCCCCAGTACTTGTGACTGTGGCTTCATTTGGAAATAGGGTCTTGGTGATGATCATGTTAGGACAAGTCATTAGGTGAGTCCTAATCCACTATGACCAGCAGCCTTATGAAAAGGAGAAATTTGGACAGAGACAGACTTGCATGGAGGGGAATTGTACCGAGCAGGACAGAGGTGGGGTGATGCTTCTACAGGGAATGTCTGGCGCCACCAGGAGCTAGGCGAGAAGCAAGGAGCAGATCCTGCCACATGGAAGGAACCAACCTCAATTTTGGACTTCTGATGTCCAGAATGGAGACTGAGAGTTTCCGATGTTTTAGCGCCCCCTGTGGGGTACCTGGTTGCGGCAGCCTTAGCACCCAGCACGATGCCCAAGGCAAGGGGCAAGTGTGGTCAGCGCCTGAGCCCAGGAGGCCGCCTGCGCATGGCTCACTTTCTCTCCGTCCAGCTCTGGCCCCTCGACAAATCCACCAGCTCCCCCTTCCGCACGGACCACCTGATCCTTGTCACCATCTCCACGTTCTCACTGGGGTCCAAGCTACCTCAGTGAGGTCCAAGCTCCCACCTAGAACAGAGTCGGAACACCCAGAGGGGCCTGTGGCCTGTTTGTGTGAATAAAGTTTTACTGGACACAGTCACGTTCACTTGTTTACATACTGCCTATGGCTGCTACTGTATTATGATGGGGGGTACGAGCTTAGACAGAGACAGGATGGCCCGCAAAGCCCAAAGTATCTACCGCCAGGCCCTTTCCACAAGCAATTTGCAGAGTCCTGGCTGGGACTACTGTGGTCACCTGGCTCTCTGAGGCACTGAGCACCCTTGCCCCTCTCCACCCAGGAGCCACAGGCACCCTGCTAAACCCTCAGTCAGATCGCGTCCCTCTCCTGCTCCAAACCCTACAATGGCTCCAGTCTCCTCCTGAATAAAAGCATGGCTGTCACAAGACTCCCGGCCTCATGTGGTCTGCAGAGTTCCATGCTGATCACCTGTCCAGCCGTATTTCCCACCGGTCTCCTCACCATACCCCAGACACAGCAGCCTCTCACTCGTCCTTCAACAACCAGCATGATTCTGCCGCAGGGCTTTTGAACGTGCATTCTTCCTGCCTCAAATGCCTTTCTCTTCTCTTTCTGTCAAGAGTCTGCTAAAGGCTTTGTTGATGTCACATCCTTTGGAAAAACTCCTCAACTCTACCTCAGATCAGGCTGAATGATTTCGGTCTCCATTTCCTCACTTAGTGGGGCTATTTGACTATTTTCTCCTTTCATCCACTAAACTGGGATGCTCTGAAGGTAGCCCCTATTTTCTATTGAATTTTGCAAGCTGGAGAGTAGGGCAGGTTAGAGCACTAACACACTGGGGCCCGGGTTTAAATGCTGGCTCTGCTACTCAGTGACCATGGACAAGACACCGCATCTCACTTGCCTCAGCTTCCCCAAGCATACCTGAGCTGCTGAATGGCGCCCGCCTTATAGGGAACACAAAGTGTCAAGGAGCCCAAACATGTGAAGCTATTTGAAAAGTGCCTGCGCCGTACACATTTGTCGTACTTGTTGCTCTTACTGCTATGTTAAGATCTGTAGGTCCAAACTCTGTGCCTGACATAATGATGGTCAAGGTGACGGGAGCTGACCATCCAGGGAGGCCCATGGACGATGGGTGCTCCTAAGAAGGTGACGCTGCTCAGTCCGCACTGTGGCTGGCCAGGACGCTGTGTGTCACGTGCCCGGGAACTCAGCCACAGAGAAGAGGGCGGGTAGAGACTCAGGCTTGCGCCTCCTACATGCTGGAGCTGGCATATTGGTGCCCATCTCTGGATTCCAGCCCTGCCATTTTCGACTGTTTGGTTACCTAATGCTTTTGAGTCTGTAGTTTTTAAAAATAACTTTCTACTTTAGAATAATTTTAGAGTTATAGGAAAGTTGCAAGGCTAGTAGGGAGTTCCCATACACTACACGCCCAGTTTCCGCTACTGCTAAGAGCTGACATGGGTACATTTTTGCTATATTATTACTCAATTCTTTATGCAGATTTCCAAAGTCTGCCCACGAATGTCCATTTTCTGTTCCAGGGTCCCATGTAGGACCCCACAGTACATTTAGCTGTCAGGTCTCCTCGGCTCCGCTGGGCAGGGACAGTTCCTCCGACCGCCAGTGACAGTCCGAGGAGTTCTGGTCGAGCATCTGGTGGGAGGCTTCTCAGCTTGGAGCTGTGCGATGCTCCTCTCCTGGCTGGCCTGGGCCGGGCTTTGGCGGGAAGGATCACAGAAGTCAAGGACCCCTCCCATCAATCGTGCACACTATCAAGTAGACAAAGTTGTTACATAAGTTGTTATGCACGGCTGACACTAATGACGTGGTAGCTACATAAATTATTTGGGTTTTTCTGCAGGGGAGGTTTGTCTACTCGCTCCCTATCTATTTATGCCTTCTTTTATCTCTATCTGTGGGCTCACAGACTCTCATTTTAGCATACTTTGGGTTAGGATGCAATACTGCGTTATTTATTTTATCGCTCAATTGTTCCATCTTTGGCCATTGGAGCCCGTGTGTGTTTTATGCAGCCCATCACTGTGGGGTTTCGTGCACATCCTCACTCTCTGACCCCACGATGTGCTCCTGGCCTGTCCTGTTTCTTCACTTCCCAAGCCCGAGAATCAGCCATTTTTCCAGGGAGCTTGTGTTGCTTTTATTGGAGAACGTGATTAAGAACCAAGATCTGGCCACTGAGCTGGGTCAATGCTACAGGGTTGTCACTTCTTCTGGTTCTTCTCAGAGGATAGAGTGAGATTGTCAGTTTTTTTTTTAAATTATGAAACATGGCTAATACGTTTGCTTGCAGGTATTACGAGGCCATTGACAGCACTCAGTACATGGTCACAATCGGAGTCCACAGGCCTCCTTTAGCCAGTGGGGAGACTGAGGCTTGGGCGGATCAGTGGTGGAACTTCTGTAAAGAGTTGCAAGGTGCCAGGTACACACCTGTAATTCTAGCTACTCAGGAGGCTGAGGCAGGCGGATTGCAAATTCAAGGCCAGCCTGGGCAAATTAGCAAGACCATCTCTCAAAAAATAAAAAGGGGTAGGGATGTAGCTCCGTGGTAGCGTCCTTGCCTAGCATGTGTGAGGCCTGGTTCAGTCCCCAGTGCCACACACACCCACACACACAGTCACAGGGTGGATGAGTGTCTGCCGTGATGGCAGAACACCCCACCTTTCATCAGCAATTCGTCGTTGTCATATGCTCAAAGCTCAGTTTTAGTTTCAGGGCAACACTAGTCTTGAGATGTGTGGAGAGCATCCCGCCTTTTTCTTTCCTTTGTAGTTTGAGCTGAATGGGAGCGATCCTTTCCGTGAATTCTGGCTGGAACTCCTGTTTCACACCAATGTGTCATGGTGGGTTTTTAGCGGGGAGCATCTGCAACAATTTAACACGTTTTCAGTCATTGGTTTATGTTATTTTTTTAGAGTCCTTGTTCTTGCAAGTTTTTGAGCAGTAAGCTTGATGACAAATACTTATCGAAACCTGTTCTGATTATGCTGGCAACGGCTGGTGTTACCCAAACTCTCCTGCTCTGGTTTGATCTCATTGCTTTTCGTCACTGGCTCCTAGAGACACAAAAGCAGAAAGAAAACGGTGCATTTGCTTCAGAAAAATGACTCTGCTAGGACCCGGATGAGCTCCCTGGCCGCCCCTTGTCCTTCCAGGTGGAAATATTTTCAAGTGAGCTTGCTTGATGTGCCTCTAGACCAGGTGCAGAGCAGTGCACTCCTGGGAAGGGAACCTGCCATCCGTCTTGTGCTGTCTGAAAGTTGAACTTATCTGAAGAGCAGAAAGAGGCTGTGGCCCGCATTGTGCTCAAGGCCAGTTGGGCAGGACACTTTGGAGGGCAGCTCAGATCTGACACAGTGAACCATCATTCTCCCCATTCTCCTGCAGAAGCGGAAATTGGATGCTTAGCAACCAGGGCCGTGTGTCGGCGCCAGCCTCAGCCCGCACCCAGCCCAGCAACTTCTGCCTCCCTGTGCCGAGTCTGTCCCAGAGCTCTGACGGCATCTTGAGACATTGTCCCCCAAGCCCCTGAGGGCCTGGCCACTATGGATCCCACCGGGACACCTGCTGAGATCTCTATGCTCATCTTGTTTTTCACAAAGGGGCTTTTCTACATCCGCTTGGTTGATCCGCATTCTTGCCCCACTTCATGGCTTGTGTCAAAACTCCCTCGTCCATGAGTCTAAACTTCCAGTTTAGAAGTCAGCAGAGCCTGGAGTCAAATCTTCGCACCACTTTGCCTAGCTGTGTGACCCTGGGAAGGTGTCCTCTGTGGGCCTCAGTCTCCTTACCTGTGAAATGGAGATAAGAAGAACATCTCCCTGTCAGGGTGGTGGTCAGGGCTCGGAGATATTCCTGTTTAATGCCTGGTGCAGGACACGGGCTCAGTACATGTCAGTTGCAGGTCAAATGACCCTCTCAGTGCTTGACTTTTCTTATCTCTGCCATGGGGACATGAAGCAGTGCTTGCCTCTGCGCTCCTATAAGGGTGGATGGAGTGGGTGCAGATGAGGTCCTTAGCTGCTGGCTGGGACACGAGCGTGCGGAGCTGGCAGCTGCTGGGGTGATGGTGGGTATTTCCTGTCTGCGCCTGTGTCCAGCCCAACCATGTTGCCACCCCGTCCACACAGTCCACGCCTTTCTTTCTAGAAATGCACTGGATCCTTTGCATGTTCCTCCGGTGGCTTGGTGGCTTGTCCCTAGCATGGAGGGAGAGGCGGTGCTGGGTCTCAGTGTGGCTGGGGATTGCTACCTGTGTGTCTTGTTTTGCATACACATTGTGAGGATGCTTTCAGCTTACCCGGGGGCTGTCTCTTCCTCTTGCTGTGGGAACCCGACTTCCCATACACTCCATGCCCACTTTCCTGCCCTTCATTCCTCCTTTGGGCCCTTCACATGCAGCGTGGTGCAGGTTCTTGGCTCTTTTCCATTGGGAATCTTGCTCATGCCAGATGGCAATGGCTTTCTGTGGCAGAGGTGGGACAGCATGGTGGACACAGAGGTGCCAGGCCACCGGTGTCTGAGTGCTGCATGGCAAGAGGGTGGCTGTCTACGAGCCAGGACAGGGCCTTCACCAGAAACTGAATCTGGTAGCATCTTAAGGATAGACTTCAAGACTCCAAAACTGTGAGAAAATGCACTTATCTGCCGAAGCGCCCTGCCATGGTGTTTAGTTTCGGCAGCCTGTGTAGACTGGTACAACGGAGATCATAGGATCGATCACGGAATGAATGAATCAATGTGGACCGCTCAGAGCAGTGCCGGGCACACAGTGGGTGCTGAGGAAAGTCAGCCATGGTGACTGTCGCCACGATTATGGCCACCACCACAATGAAAGTGTAGGTCATGTCTTGCAGGTGGAAGACTCTAGAGCTGCACTGCCAGACAGAACTTGCTAGAATGATGTAAATGTTCCATTCTGTCCAATACAAGGGTCACCAGCGACAGGTGGCTTTTTATATTAAAATTAGTTAAAATTCAAGGCAATAAGATTCAGTGCCTCCAGCGCTCAGTGCCTCGTGTGACTGGTGGCCGCCGTGTGGGAGGGCAGCAGGGACATTCACGTCACTGGGGAAAGTGCCGCTGGACAGCACTGCTCAAGAATGTTGGCTTTCAGATGGTTTCGACAGGTCTTCGGTAAGAAATAAATTTTATATCACACAAGTTTATGTTTCTGAAACAAAATTGTAAATAGCATTCGTCACTACTATTTGTGAAATACTGTAGAATCCTGTAATTTACTGCTTTTTTATCATTTAAGAAATTGTGGTCTTGACTTTTTTTTTTGAGACATGGTTTTGCTATGTTGCCCAGGAGGTCCTGGGCTCAAGTGATCCTCCCCTGTCAACCCCCCGAGTAGCTGGGACTACAGCCTTGCACTGTGCCAGCGGCCTGGCCTGGGTTTTACCGCCAAACAGGCACTGCTAGCACAACTGGGTGGGCTTGTGGGTATGTACAGCAAAAGCTCAGCAAGCCACTGTGATTTTGGGCTGGGTCGTCATGGTCTTCGCCGTATCTCTGTGTTGCTTGTACAGCTATGGAGTTACTGTAGAACCATGGGTTGGGTAAGCTCATCCTATTTTTCCAATTTATAGTAAAATAAATGTTAAACAATCAAAATTGCACACTTTTCCCCACTACCAGGTAACCCGCTCTGCGTAGCTCCAGGGATAGTATGGCCGCAGGTGGTCAGGCCCATGTGCTGGGTTGTAGTGTGCTGGACTCTGGGCTCACTGCTTTCATAAATCTCCATTTATGGTTACAGCTGGGGAGGTTTTTTTCCTCCACACATTTAACGGATGAAGAAACTGAGGCTCAAAGAGACAAGAATCTTCCCAGCTCACACAGCCAGCAGGCGGGGAGCCAGGACTCAAAGCGGATGGGACTGAGGAGAAGGTTCTTGTCCTAGACGCAGGGCGCACATTCCACCTATCCCGAGATGTGGCTGAACGTGGCACCTGCCTCGCCCCTGATCAGTCCTTACCCTCGGGGTTTCTTCTCTGTGGGTGCTGTCACCTGGGAGTCTGGGGACAATGTGGAAACCTGCCTCTACCCTTGCCCACTTGGTCTGTTCTCCATGAGGCAGCCACACGGGGCTTCTGAACCATGTCCTATCATTTAAAAGTCTCCATTGGCTTTGTGTCACTCTTTGAATGTGACTCAGAGCCTTCCAAAGGCCACATCTCCATTGCCCACCATGATCTTTCTTGCTCCCTCCACTCTAGCTGCACTGGAAGCCCCCAACCTTGGCCCCGCCCCAGGGCCTACTGCTGTTCCCTCCCTCTGAGCAGTCTTCCTCCAGATTCCCACCTGACACCCTCCAAACCTTCTTAGGTCAAATGTCAGAGAGACCTTTCTTGCATGGACTAAGTGAGACGGCAGCTCCTCCTCGACTCTCTAGGTCTCCCCTCAGAGCCCTTCACCTGGCAGATACTAACAGGTCAGGTGTTGACAGCTGCCTCCCCAGCTGGCAGGCTGCCTCAAGGACACGAGTCTTGCTGCGTCTTGGGTGTGGTTGAATCTACTGCACTTAGACACGGACCTGCCAAAGAGTAAGTTCTCCACGGGGACCTGCCCGATGTGGGAACGAGCCCCTTATCTGCAGATGGCTCAGAGAGATACGCATCTGACTTTATCTCCTAAACCCAACACTTGGCGTGGGCGCTGGGCCTCAAGCTGTGGGCCGCTCACCCCTCCCCGTCTCTGGCTGTTCCTTAGATCTTGACTGGGGCTGCCTTGCACCAGCAAGCAACATGTTTTCCCTTGTGTGAGTTTTAATTTCTCCCTCATGTAGTACGGTTTCAATTTTGCTGGGGTGCCCTGTGGCTCCTGGTACTGGGAACATTTTTTAAAAAAAATTTAGAAAATAGAAAGAAACTGGCTTCCCTGAGCAGCTCCAGCTGGTAATGAAGATCCTTCTCCAGGAGGCGTGACCGTCTTGGACTCAGGCGACAGCGAGAAACAGCAGAGCTGGGGTGGGAGTCCGGCAGCCCCAGAACACCTGGCTCCGAGGCCCAGGTCCAGTCAGGATCGACGAACCCCAGCAGCAGGAGGGGTTTCGCCTGCTCATGTCTGCCTGTCAATTTGGGGTCTTCGCCGGGGTTGGGGTCTCAGACATCAGGAGGATGGCCCTGCACAGTCTGCCCCACTCCATGCTCACGCCTCCCTGCTCCGATGCCGGGGTAAAGGCTACGAGGTTCTGGTCAGACCAAGCCCAGGAGTCCTGCCCCCGCCCCCTCCAGCGAGCCCTTTTGGCTTGGCCTCCACCCGGATGCCGCAGCTTCTTACTGCCCGGGTCCCAGCTGCTCTTCTCTGTAGCAGCCTCTTTGCTGGTCTCTGGCTTCCCCCTTGCTCCGCCTACTGCCCACTCTCCACGCGTGTCCAGAATGGTCTGTTCAACATGCGAGCCATGTCAAATGGCCTTTCTTGCTTAGCGTCCCTGTGCCCCATGGCCGCATCACGTGGCGTCGACTCTGATGGCTGCAATGCCTCCCTCCAGATTCGTCTGTTCCAGCGTCCCTGTGCGTTCACCATGCACCACAGTGGCCCAGGCCGTCTCTCGGACCCCACTGACTGCACCCTCACCCTCGGCACTTGTGCTCCAACTCCTCAGATCTCCCCCTGGCTGGTTCCTCGTCATCCCTCAGCTCACATGTCACCTCTTCAAGTGGCCTTCCCTGATGCCTTCATGCTGATTGGTTCATGTTTCTACATCCTCCCCAGGATCACAAACAATCTCACAGGGACTGACTGGGTGTTTCCTGCCTGGAACCAGGGAATCCAGGCCGAGTCAGACAGTGGTCCTTGCGCTCATGGAGCTGACACTATGGGGCACACGGGTCAAAAGGACATCTACCCTGGACGTTCTGTCAACAAGGGCCAGTAATTTCCGTGCTTTTATTAAAGCAAGCCGGGCTCTCGCAGTGGCAATCAGTTGAGTCTTTACTACATTAGGCTCCAGAAATACTTGCCGAATTCAGTGGCCGAGTTTTCAAGCTCCTATCTTCTCTGTCTGCCTGCCTGTCTGCCTGTCTGTCTTTTCCCCAAGCCATGAGCGGTCATGGCCGAACGCGCCTGCAGCCTCCTTTGGCTACAGAATCCTGGTACTGCTGCCCACAGTGGTCTCCACTACTCCGTAGCTCTTTCCTTCCTCAGCAAGTTTCTACTTGGACTCTCTCTTTGACACAGATATTGGGCGGAAAGCAGCAGTTTCATTTTATGGGGCCCTAGCGGCTTGCATCGAGGGCACAGAACACAAGAGTGCTCATTTCCACAAGGGTCCCTGCTCTGCCGTCCAGACCGGAAAGAGCCTATCATGCCCCCGGCCAGTCAAGACAGATTTGGAATCTGCAGCCTTTATACTGTGATTTCACAGTTTAGTCCCCAAGGATTGTCCAGATTCCAGCAAAAAAAGTGTCCCTACTGGGATAAACAGAATTGTTCTTTCACATTTAGTTTCATTTTAGGTTGTCTTTATCTTTCAGTCTGTTGAGCCAATAACACGACAGTAATTTACAAAGCCAGAAAAGACCCACACAAATCCTCTTACTAGCCCTAAACTCTTCTTTACCTTGAAGAAAGCTGCTCATTCTTTTATTAGTGGGAAGTAAGTCTTATTTCCCTCACTGCCTTGGCTACAAGGAAGCTCATAGATCAACTCTGAATTAGACTACAATAGTGAGCCTGCACCTGACTTTTTGGGGGAAGGTACAACTCTTTATTTTTTTATTTTTTTATTTTTTTGGTGCTGAGATCGAACTCTGGGCCTTGTGCTTGTGAGGCAAGCACTCTAACCACTGAACTAAATCCCCAGCCCCTAACTCTTTATTCTTATTCACTACAGAGTTTTTTTTTTTTAATCCCTTTGCCTTTGCTTTATTAGTGCTATTTTAAATATGTTTTTCATTTGAAGTCCTTCCTAAATCTTTCCAACACAGGCTGGGTATAAACAAATGAATTAAATTAATTTCCAAAGCTTCCCTTCCCCCTTTCCCTGCCTCCTTTGCATTTAGCTTAGGGGCTCAGGAGCTGAAACACTAAACAAGCACATCCCCTCTACTCACTCACTCTCTCGCTCTCTTTGTAAAACATGCTTTCAGGGGGAATGTAAATTGTTTTTAAAAGCTTCCATCCTGGCCCACTGCTAATTATTGCTGACCCAGGAGGATCCGTACTAATTTGCCTTAATAAACTTATTAAATAGCAAATTTCAGGAGGAAGAAACTATATAGCCTTTATTGGATTAGCAAAACTGCCAGTGGACATCACTGGAGCAGAGAGAAAAGCCCATTAGCCACACAGGAAAGCCGGGGAGATAATCTGGCCGCGTGTTTCCAATAAACCACCGCTGGCCAGTTCTGTACCTTCTTGGGGTTGCTAGCAAAAGTTTTGAGTCTCTTAAAAAAAACCAAGAAATCAAAGAAAGGAAGAATGGAAGAAAGGAAGAAAGAAAGAAAAGGAAGGGAGGGAAGGAGGAAAGAGAAGAAGGAGAGAGAAAGAAAGGAGGAAGGAAAGCAAAGCAAAGAAAAGGAAGAAAACAAGCAAGCAGCTGCTCCAAAACTAGGCAGAAGTGACTAAACGAGGCACCTACTTAGGGAAAACAGCAACCACAAACCTCCAGGTCATTGAAGAACAGGTGTGTGTCCGCCAGGTTGAAGATCATCTCTTCCATCATCAGGCCGATGCGCACGGATGTCGTGGTGTCCTGCGGGGAGAGAAGGGGCCAGTCCCACAGAGCTGTGGCCTCTGTGACCACAGCCTCCCCTTGCTCTCCGCGAGACCCTGCGTGGGGTCCAGGCAGGGCGGCTGCAGCTTCCGGAGTGTGCTTCTAGTTCCACACCATTCCCTTTGCCCTCTTTGGGATCTAGATCATCCCACCAACAGCTGGAATTATGGCTGCATTCAGTGTGGCAAGAACACTTCTTACAGAAACGGCCGTGACTGGGGTGGGTTTTCAGGGCTTCCTGGTACACTTGTTGGTTTCGAGGGATGCCAAGAAGATGCCAGAGAAAGTGGCATCAACTGTGCATAAGCTACTGGCAGAGCCCACATGTGGGTTCTCTTTCAAACCACCTCTCACGGATGCTGCTTCGTGCCCCTGATAGTTCAAAATCACAGTCACACAGCAGAGGACGACTTACAAAACACACCCAGGAACACAAACCCACTACGATACATCCGGGGCACACCAGGAAGTCTCTAAGGAATGAGGCCAGACCAGGCGGCTGCTGTGAAACGGACACCAAGAGCAGGCATTGCGGGACAAAAGGAAGTTGCATCACAGCGAGTGTGAAGCCCACAGTGCAAAGTGTCCTCCCTCTCTCTGTGTGCATAACGCGGCCAGCTACACCGCTGTTCACCCATATTTGTTTGACGTCCGTCCTCGCGGGGGAGGCTGATACAGTACATCCCAGGGGTGCACGCAGACGCCTGGATTTTCTGCAGGTCATTGACTCCCCCTACTCATCCCCAAACCATCTTGCCTCCACGTCGCCACACACCCCTCTGGGTGTGGTGGTTTTGCACCTGTCCCTCCCTGGTGGCTGGCCTCACTGCGCTAGGCCAGAAGCCAGTGTACAGAGAGGGGAAAATAATCATCGTGTATGGCACGACTTCTCTGGGGGAAGTATTTGCAATTTACAAGAAGGCAAATCCTGTATATGTTGAAAGCTGAGGTTACGGTTGGTTCACACTAGGAAGATGAGAAAAGTGTGTGTGTGTGTGTGTGTGTGTGTGTGCGCGAGAGAGAGAGAGATGGGAGCAAGGGTGAGAAGAGAGGACTCAAGTCTCATCCTGTATCTTGCAGTGCCAGACACCATGCCTAAAACAGAATAAAAATACTAAACAGCACCAACATAAGCATGTTACTCAGAACTTGGAAGTAAGTACTAAAAATATCAGCACGAGTTTTTTTGTTTGTTTGTTTTGTTTTTTTGAGACAGGGTCTCTCTGTGTAGTTCAGGCTGGACTTGAACTCACTAAGGAGCCCAGGCTGGCCTCAAACTAGCACTAATCCTCCTGCTTTGGCCTCCCTCATGCTGGGATTACACGCGCGCACCACCATGGCCAGTTTAGCACAAGTTGAAAGCTGTTTCCTCTGGGCAGAAAGAAAGGCTGGCAGGTCACTGGAGACTGTTGTTTTTCATACACTTTCCTTTGTAGAATTTGATGAATTTAAAGCTATGTGCATGCATTTCTTTGGTTAAAAAATTAAAAATAGGCAACATATTCAGCACTTCTACTTTTCATTATTTATCCTCCAGAAAAACCCATACACATGATCAAGGGGACAGGCCAAAAGATGTTCCTCACAGAACTGTTAGTAAATTGTAAAAGACTGGAAATAATTTAGTTGTCTAGCGAAAGGAGAATAGAAAAATAAAACGAATAATAAAATAAAATAATATTTATCTGATGGAAAACTAAATTTCAATAGGAACACATGAACTAGGTCTCTATGGACTAACAGAAACACATAAAAATACATTGTCCTAATTATGTATTATATACTGTATGTTATTACCATTTATTAGTAATTCATGAAACATTACTATGAATTGCTTTTGGGCACTTACATATTTATTAATATCTGAAAGGACCCAGAGTCAGAATAGTAGTTACTTCTGGAAGGCAGAGAGGAAGGTACAGGAATTAAAAGTGATGCTTGGTGAACTCTGGTATCATCCAGAATATTCTAAAAAATTTTTAGAGGAGATTTAGATACATATTGTGTAATTAAAAGTTAAAAAAATTAAACAGCCCCAAATTTCTGGCGACTCTTTACAACACCCACCCACTCCTTGAGTTTTCCCCTTATTCCAGGTTTTCTCAGCATTAGCTTGTCTGCTCCCTGCTGGGTGGCTGGAAGCTACACTGGTGGGGCCTCTTTTCAATAAGTAAATAAAAAAGTAGTTCCTCAGGGGCAGATGAGTCTGGAATGTCCCCAGAAAACACAGATGTTCCGAGTCAGGTAAGAGCGGCCTTGGACCGGATTACTTTATCCCAGTAGAACAGGACTTTTTACGTTTGCAAAGACCAAGAAACCAAAAGAAAGGTAAAACTGGTGGCGATTCGGTATTAATACATACGAAATACCGCTGGAGTGAGGACGAGAGAAATGACTTTGGTTTTATCTCAGGCTGCCTGCCCAGTGCATCCCAAACATGCTCCAGCAACACTCCACCCTGCTCTGTGTGCTTTGAGGGGTGGAAGCCTCCTCAAGAGCAGTGAGGAGGGGAAGCCTCTGACCTGAACATAATAAAGCCTAAAATGTGGGCGCCTTCACACTGCTCTTCAGCTAACTGAAGGCCACTGACCCCTTCCAATCCGCTCTGATTCCCCCTCCACCTGCCGGCACAGGGAAGGCTAAAGGAGATCATGTGTGTAAACACTTTGCCCGGTGGGCACGCAGCACACTCTCTATGGAGGTGGCTATTGTCAACGCCCCATCCACTTCCTCACACCCTAAAGTGAGGAACTGCTTTTGAGAAACTCAGCAGGAACACCCAGCATCCTAAGGTACAAAGTCTGTTAGGACATGGTGCTTATGAAAACCATTTTCTTAATCATTACATACTCTTTGCATTAAAAAAAAATCAGTGGTTAATTTCCTAAACAAGCAACAGCCTAAGTGGTTCACTTAAAAAAAGAAAAATCAATTCGAACCAGAGTGGAAAACTGAAACAAGGAGTTTTTCCAAAACAGGCTTCAGCAGTCACTCGTCTTCCAAGGACAGTATACTTCCAAGGGACTGTGCCAGGGGTAAGGGCGTGGGGGTGGATGGAATGCCATCTTGTCAGCCCAGAGGATTTGTGGGTGCTTCTCTCCCAGAGAAGGCACACAGCACACAAAGGCACTGCAGATTCTTCCAGCATGGCCTAATGCTGTGCAGATTCTCAGGGTTTGGCTTTCATGGCGATGTGGTGGGTTGTGCACGTATCTGGTTAGGGGCTGGAGAGGGCGCTTTGAGTGCTGGAACCACCCCTCAGGGCGGATGCTGTGGCCCCGTATGGAGCGAGGGAGGCTATAATCTGATTAGTGTGCACTCTTGAAGAAATTCTCTTAATCAGAGGAGGGTGGCCGGGTCCTTCTTTGTTTTTTTTTTTTTTTTTTTTTTTTTTTTTTGGTGCCGGGGATCGAACTCAGGCCCTTGTGCTTGCAAGGCAAGCACTCTAATCACTGAGCTAAATCCCCAGCCCCCGGGTCCTTCTTTGTACGGGCTGCTCAGCCTGGTGGACCACTAAGTTATGTTGTGATGTGTGGCTGTATTTCTTGGATGGAGGAGAAAGGGTAAGAACATTAAAAAAAAAAAAAGTCTTTCCTAAAACAAAATCAATCTGATGTAAAACAAACATGAGTGAATGAAGAAAGTGGCATGTGGATCTGCAGAAGTTTCAAAATCTGAATGCCAAAGTGACTCAGGTTTCACGAGACTCTAACAGTTGTCCTCCATCAAGCCTCTCCGCCATCCTCAAATTGACATGTTCCCCAGCGTAAGCCACATCAGTCTGCTTCCCAGGCCCTTGTATTGGGAGGCAACTGTTTTCATTCAAAACGAGGAGTCTAAGTTCTTCCCAAAAAGTTGTTTTAATGAATCAGATCTCTGTTTGTCCACTGAAGAATTTCCTCTCCTGTGTTTCTGACTTTTCTGTTTTAGGGACGAAGCACTCTTCTAGTAGATGCCTCTACAGTGTGCTTAATCCAAAGAGGTGAGATGTTCACACTAATCTGCATCCCAACCCTTTGGGCAAAAGGAAGGTGCACTCGGATTTCAACTCCATACTGGCTTGTGTAGCGAAGGTCTTTTGGGTCTCTTCATGGTCCTGGGTGAATAATAATGATGATGATGATGATAACAACAATAGCCCATCTTTAATGATGCTTTGAATAGAGGTTAAGAGGGTGGCTTTTGAGCCGGATGACCTGAGTTCAAGGTCAGGTTTAGCTTTCGCTGGAGGGTGACCTCAAGCAAGTTACTAACCCTTTGTGCCTGTTTCTCATCTGTAAATGGGCTTACTTACTGGCTAGGGTTGTTAGGATGATTCAATGAGTCTTTTTTTTTTTTTAATGAGTCTTTTAAAGTGCAAGTTATAATATAATACTTCTAGTGAAACTTTAATGACCAGCATTGAAGAAGAAAAAACTGGAAAAAATACCATAGAG
Source organism: Hystrix cristata (assembly GCA_004026905.1). Classification (NCBI taxonomy): domain Eukaryota; kingdom Metazoa; phylum Chordata; class Mammalia; order Rodentia; family Hystricidae; genus Hystrix; species Hystrix cristata. The sequence goes on from PVJO010002454.1 coordinate 24,771, forward strand.
CCCACATGCCAACAAACGACGGCCTACTGCCTGTGTTTGTCAATAAAGTTTTATCGGAACACAGCAATGCCTGTGTGTTCACTTCGGCCCGTGGTTATGGCTGTTCTCATGCTCTAGAGGCAGAACTGAGCAGTTGCCATACGGCTTGAAGCCCAAGGTGTTTATGATCCTGTTGTAGAAGTCTGGCCATATATAGAATAACAACAGAATGTCAGGGTACACCATACACAGTAATGATGAGCTGCTAGTTTAGTTGGGGGGGTGTGCATGTTTGTGTGTGTGTGTACATGCTGGGTCACAATATAAAACTGATGGGTTGACTGTGGTACTGGAGAGTGAACCCAGGACCTTCTGAGCTACATCCCCAGCCCTTTTTATTTTTTATTTCAAGACGGGGTCTTATTCAGTTGCCCAGACCGGACTCAAGCTTTCAATCTCCCTACATTGGCTTCCCAAAGGGCTGGGATTATAGGTGCAAACCACCATGTTCAGCTTTAAAATGTGCTTCTTACTGTGGCCATATTAAAACATGAAAAAACTGAGTGAATAACTGAGGATCATAGAACAATGCCTGCAATGCCGCAATTGTTGAATAAATGTTAATGCTGTCAGAGCCATGATTTGTGTTGCTATTACTATACCTGCTATCACTATATGATGCGAGCAGTGTCTTTCAGCCTGAAAGAAGCAGTGCTGGCCTTGAAAAGCAGGTCTGATCTGACTCCAGACTCCACGATCCCCTGGTTGTGCCATGATGCCTGTTAGGGTCACTGGGCTCTGGGTTTGTGCCTGGACAGAAAGAATGTGCCACCCCCCTGGAATAGCCAAACACACCAGACAGCTTTGGCACGGTATCTGGTGGTCGTCAGTTCAGCTGAGTGTTGAGTTGATTTCATCTGGGGTCTCTGCTGTGAAGATCTAAGCTGGCTGCATAGGAAAGGATCAGCTTGGGGTGCGTAGCCCTGTACATTCCTAAGAAATGTCTGTAGACGCGCTCAGAGGCCTTGGGCCACCCAATTCCATGATCAGACAGTTCAGGCCGACAGTGTGGTTTATGAGGAATGTCTGTTCTTGCTCTGGGACTAGGGGGTCTCAGTAGCTGAGCTCAGCCATGTGGCACTGCATGCTATGTCACCGGGTCCCGGCGGGACTGTGGCAACTGAGGCCTGGGTGGGCTTCTCTGGAGACACTTGGCACACGTTGTCATACACTGCTTCTGGGGAACCAGCTGGAGCGCGCGTGCCGGGCTGAGAGAAGACACCGGAAAGGTGTGGCGGCTCTCTCCTGGTACCATGCCATGCGCCTTTTCCCTTTGCTGATTTTTATCTGCATCTTTTTACTGTAATAAACTATAACTGTGGCTATAACAGCTTTTCAGAGTCTTGCAAGGCCTTCTGGTAAATCACCGAATCTGAGGGTGGTCTTGGGGACCCCCAACACGTTGTCTTCGTTAGATACCTTTAAAAATCGCCATCTGGTTAACAAAGGAGGTGATACGGTATTGTGGGAGAACCTAATCTCTTTGGAAATGAGCTTTCCTATCTGTAAACTAGCAGTTAATAATTTTCAGTAAAAACAATACCCCTTACTGGCCTTCGAAGGTGATCTCATAATGAAGGCCCGGCCAGAATCACAGTGATTGGTCCAGGGATGACCATGTGGCCAAAGCGCACCAATGGGAACTGGCCCCAGGTCCTCAGCTCCAACTGTGGGGACTTTCCCTTGGGGTGGCTGAGCTGGCAGGGTGTAATTTGAGGATGCTGGCCACCCACTCTGTCGCCACACAGGGAAAGCCTCTAAGTTCATATGAAAGTATTTGGGGATCTGCATCCCACTGTGATTTAAGCCTCTTTCTGGACATTTTGATTACATGAGCAAATACATTTTCCTTTTTGGCTTAAACTAATATGCACTGAATTTCTGTCACTTATAATCAAAAGATTCCTGACTTTGCATGCCACCTGCTCAGGCCCACACAGAATGGAATGGGTGCTTCTGGCAGAGGACTTGCCCAGCGGGGACACTCCTGAGCCTCTACCTGCCGTAGCAGGACCAAGCTGTGCCAGGAAGCACTTCGGAAATGCAGTGTGTCTTCTCTTCCAGTGCCACTCTGACTGCACCCACCCAGGGTGACCTGAGCCACAACCACTGAACGGTCTGAGTTAGTATCTGATCTTGGGGCAACGAGCTCCTCTTCACACGAACACTGCCTACTGGGGCCAGTGGTCTCTTCCAAGTGACAACCACAAATTGCCCTCATCATAGTGGACATGGACAAGCATCTCTATGGGGTAAAATGGTACAGATCATCAACCATGGACACAGAAGGACCCGGATTCAGAGCCTGGGGCTGCCAGCCCTCAAGGACATCACTCAGAGGAGATGTTCACTTTCCTGGGTGTTGGTCTCCTTATCTGAATACAAGGTGGGGGCCCTCCCGGGGCTCCTGTGGGATAACGCCTGTGATGTGTCTTATAAACACACGGTATCAGGGTCCAGAATCTCTCAACAGGAAATGTCTTCCAATTAGGGATTCCTATACAATAGTTTAATTTGATATTTTGCAAACCACGGACATTCTTGTAACATCTCTGCAAGTTCTGCCAAATTACGTAACTACTGTGTTATCATGAAGTTCATATTTTCCTTTAATTTGGCTATTCTCACCTTTTAAAAAATTTAAGTTCATGTTAGTTCAGAAATAAACTTAAGTTTTTTATCATGACCATTAGTAGAAATCTGTTACTAACCCCATAAATGGAAGGTGACACGATGGGCACACGTACTGGTTTCCTATAAGCTCAAACTCAGTGACATTGCACAATGCAAACATAGTCTTTAAAGCTCTAAAGAGTGATGTTTACAATCAAGTTATAGTGCCAGGTGTGGTAACACATGCCTGTAGTCCTAGCAGTTGGGAGGCTGAGGCAGGAGGAATGAAAGTTTGAGGCCAGCCTGGATTACATAGTGAGACCCTGTCTCAAACAACAAGATGAAGTTGTGGACTCTCCTGGCCTTTTCCAGCTTCTAGAGGCTGCCTGCATTTCTTAGTTTGTGGCCTCTTCCTCACATCCGTCCTCCAATCTCTGGGTTCTGTTGTCGGTGCTAATCTACTCTTACTATTGGATTCTTTTGTTGTTGTTGTTTTTTGAGCTCTCACTATGTAGTTCAGGTGGCCTTGAACTCAAAGTGATCCTCCTGCCTCAGCCTACTGGGTTTGGGGATTACAGGCGCGTGCTACCATGTCCGGCAATGGGACCTTCTTATATGGACACATCTGCAAAGTCCCTTTTGCCACATAACATCCACAAGTTTTTGGGGCCAGGATGTGAATGTTTTGGGGGGCCACCTGCCTGTCTACTGCAGCATGCACCACCTTATGGATCAGGCTTGGGGTGGAGGTTCACCTCCTCCTGGGGGTGGGTTAGAAATGTGGGTGGGAATTTTAGCCATCTCATCACAGGGAGACAAGGCGGTCCTTGGGGTCGCCCCAGATCTTAATGACTTATAGTGTACCTTGTGAAGCTGACAGACTCAAAATGACACATTGTTCCACATCCTACCTCCTGCTGGATGCGCACGTAAAAACCCCACTTCTACCGACCAGAGCCTGGAATCTGCCTTATGTAAATGAACACAAGGTAGTTTTGCGCGGTTTGTTACTGTTCCAGTCAGCTCCCCCCACTCTGCCCTACATTTCCTTTTCTTCCGTTACAGAAATCCTCCATATCATCTTCATTCCCATAAATATGACCATTTAAATGAGAAGCAGGTACTTATCAGAGATGCTCGGGATCAGAGTGTTTTAGATTTTCGATTTCTCCAGATTTTGGAATGTTTTCCTATATATAGTGAGCTATCTCGGAGATGGGACCCCAGTCTAAGCACAAAATTCATTTATGTTTCATATACAACTTATACATGAAGCCTGAAGGGCATTTTGGATCATATTTTTAGTGTGCCTATGTTTTGACTTTTGTACCCATTACAAAAGATCAGGTGTGGAATTTTCTACTTGTGGGGGTGGCTTGGCACTGTGAATGCTGGATTTTGGAGGATCTTGGATTTTGATCAGGAATGCTCAGCCTGTATAAATACCAGATTTCTTTATTATGTCTCCCACTTGTAGCCATGCCTGAGCATTTACATATTAAAATATATACATTTGTTACATATTTTAATACATTTGTTCGATTTTATTTATTTATTTATTTTTGGTTTTTTGAGACCAAATATATACATTTGTTCGATTTTATTTATTTATTTACTTATTTATTTATTTTTGTTTTTTTGAGACAGGGCCTCACTCTGTAATTCAGGCTGGCTTTGAACTCACCATGTAGCTGAGGCTGGCCTCGAACTCATGGCGATCCTCCTGCCTCAGCCTCCTGAATGCTGGGATTACAGGTGTATGCCACCATGCCCAGCTCCATATTTTTTTTTTTTTTTCACTTAAAAAATTTTTTTTGTCTTATTTGTTTTAAAAATAAATTTTTCTTCTTTTCCTTCTTTCTTTTATAGTTCAGTTAGGACATTACATTCATTTATAAAAAAAGTAGTGAGTGAGTGGGCCTAATTATTTGGGATTTCCATTTCAGGACAGTAAAAGAAGCATTTTAAGGTATTTTAAGAAGGGGCTGGGATGTGTGATAAAGTTGAAATGTGCTTTAGGAGAAACTGGCAGCCGAGGCAGTGACTCAAATCCTGATACCCAACAGCCCTGTCTGTCCTGTCCATGGCACCTCTTCTCCAGCAGGAAACAGGGCACAAGGTCCCAAGCACCACTGCTTGCCCCACATTTTACCTTGTCCTTATCCCAGTAACCTGATTTCATTCAGATTTTTCAAGGAACAAAGAGTTAAGGGTTAACTTGGATGATGACTTCATTCTCAAGCTGTGCTGATTTTCGAGTGCCTTCTATGAGCCGGGCCCTGTGCTTAGCGCCCGACCTGCTTCACGGCACTGACCTCGTTGCCAAGGGGCTTTGGCTCGTCATTAACTGAGGGGTGGTGAGGGAGGAAGACAACCAGCAGATCTCTGTGCTGGGCCACGTAGAGTCAGCTGTCCCTCTCCCTGCAGTCTGTCATCCACACAGGAGTCAGAGTGCACGCTCTAAAACAAAAATCAGCTCCCAGCAAGCACTACGGGTTGGCTTGTCATTTGTATTCACGGAATCACTTCTCCAGGGCCTGTCTGACCATATCCATCATTCGCACTTGCCTGCCCCCTTCTAGGTGCCATGCGAAGGGCAGGTGGAGGAGGTATCCGGTTTGGCGCTTGTGATCCGGAGCCTTTTCCTCTCCTGTCAGCACTCAGACTGCCCTGGAGCCAGGCGTGTGTCTGGTGGCCCTGTCTGGGCTTGCAGACTTTCACTGCACACATGGACTTGCCCCTCTGGAGGCAGCTTGCGGACACAGGCACCTCGCTTTTCTACTGCGTCAATTACCCTGAAGTCCCCAACTTCAGGACAACAGCTCCTGCACCTATGCTGGAATGGAGGACCCCCCCATCTTTAAAGAAAACACACACACACAAAATCAATCAAAGCGTCACACCACTCAAGCCAACGGGGCCTTTAAAAAATCACTGCCAAGTAGCTGTTTACAAGCCGAACAAATAATTACTCTGCCACAAGGAAGAAAAGTATTAATTGAAGCTATTCATTAAAGCAGCTTCCCTATTCTGCAGGGTTTATCTCCTGAAGTGTCAGCCAGAGGTTAGGGACGGATTAACACACAATGCACAGCTTTGCCAGCCAAAGCTCCACCTTGTGGTTAGCCTTTAATAATGAAGTTGTCATTGAAAGAAAAAATTTAATGGTTTTAATTGGGTTTAATTACTTGGAAACTCCTGGAAAACAGATTAGCTTGCTGGGAAAAAAAAAAAAAAAAACCTTTTTTAGAGGAAGAAAATGATGGTCATAAAGAAAAAATAGATGATTCACATGTTTAAACAGCAAAGTGAAAAGAAAACTTGGCTCCTTTGGCAGTTGTGGAGAACACAGAAAATAGAAAAGATCTAAGCTCGGCGAATGGCCCTATCTGTACCAACAAGAACTTCACCAAAAGACTGCAGGGACAATGCTGTCACTGCTGGACCACAAGCCAAAGTGACAACGAATGATGAAGTCACCTTCAAGTCCAAGACAACAAAAGATGTCCTAACCTATGTCTGTTTTGGGGTTTCACGCAACTACTCAGCCACAATACCCTTTGAAGAAGGTTCTTTCAGCTGGACAAATCGTGTGGCTTTTAAAGCATTTGGCTAGGAAATAAGTTGAAAGACAAAACCATAAATAAGTAGATGAACGGAGCTGCAAACATGGCGGAGGTAGTGAGCGGCCACTCTGACTCTCCGGGACCGACAGGCTTCCTGGGCTGGGGGACTTGCAGGGATAACAGCGGGAAAGTTCTGGACACGGATGAGACGGTCACCCTAATGTGAGTCACTGTCCAGGACCAATGGGCCTCGATGACGTGGGAGAGCCTGTGTTTACAGAACTGCCGAGAACGGGTGTGATCCAGCAGGTGTCCCTGCTCCATCCAGCACCCGGCATCCTCCCTGGCGCGTGTGTCTCCTGCTTGTTCTCAAGCTGTCACGCTTCAGCCTGCCATTCACTCACTCTGCCAAAACCGCTTCCCACGCAGCAGGCACACTTCTAAGCACCTGCCACGTACTAACTCACGTGCTCCTCCCCGGTGGCCCTCTGAGGTGAACACTGTCACTTTTACACCCTGGCTGACATGAGTGGAAACTGAGGCACAGGGAGGCCGTATGACTTGTCTGAGGTCACATGGCCAGGGGGTGCAGCTGGCTTTGCATTTCAGCCATCTGGCTCCAGAGCTCAGACTCCAGGCCAGAGCGGGGTGAATTTTTTTATAAAGGGCTAGAAAGCAAATATTTTAGGTTCTGTGGCCTCTGCAGTCTTCACTGCAACTCGTCAACTCTGCTCTTAGAGTGTAAAAGCGGCAGTGGGCACTATGTAAATGAGTGGGTGTGGCTGTGTTACAATAAAACTTTATTTACAAAGATGAGCAGGGGGCCAGCTTTGGCCCCCAGGATGGATGTAGCTTGCTGACTTGCACTCTGCACTGCTATGCTGTATTCTTACTCTTTGGCACCGAAGTCCCTGGCCACATGGAGATTACAGTCTAATGGTGCAGGAGCGCTGCAGAAACAGACACATTTCATGTCAGACAGTACTGAAGAAAACAGAACATGATATCGTGAGAAGGGAGTGAGAAAGAGTAAAATGGATTGAGTGTGTGTGTATGTGTTTTGGAGAAGGCTGTTAGCAATGGGGTGGATGAGGAAGCCCTGTCTGAGGAGATGAGTCGTGAGACTGAATGCAACAGAAGAGCCAGCCATGGGATGCCTGGGAGAAGGGGCAGCCAGTGCAAAGGCCCTGAGGCAGGAGCAGGCCGACAATGTATGAGAAGCAGAAAGAAAGCCAGTGTAGACTGAGTAGAATAAGTGAGTAAGAAAGGGTGAAGAGAGAGAGGGAAGAGAGTCAGAAATCCTAGGGGACTCTATGGGGAAGAGTTTGAACTTGATTCTCAGTGTGCTGGAAACCAGAGAACAGTTTCCAGGTCTGCCTTATATCCAAAGTATATCCCCCAGACTGCTTCACGGCTCCGTATATCCAACCCAAACCCACTGAGCCAGGAATTGTGAGTATTATACCCATTTTACAGATGAGGCCCGGGGGCTCAGCAAATCCTCAACCCATTAAAGATCAGGACCTGGACCCATCTCTGTGGCAGCTGCTCCAATCTCATTCTTTCTCCCTGTGCCACTCAGCCCAAGGACAGGACTCTGGCTGCCTGGATCGGTGCTGTCGCTCAGCCCAAGGGTTTGTTTGCCGTGAGGATCAGGGAGCAGCGCTCCCTGGGAGGAGCCAGCACTGGCCTGCTTACATTTACAAACTCTGGGACGGTGTGTCATGGGGCGTCAGAGTGTCCAGACAGGAAGTGTCCAGCGGACCCACAGAACGGGGGGAGGAGAACGAACATCTGCTTACTTCGGATGAGCAGAGTCCTTTCCACTCCTGTCACCTGGATGTGCAGGCTTTGAGGAGGGGGCTGGAAAGGAGCAAGATGCCACCTCACGGGTGACTCCCAGCCCTCGGGGCACAGTGCTCCTCACATGCCTGGCTTCTCTTCCCACACCCAAAAGCCTGGTCGTCAAGGTGGGGCATGAGAGAGGGGGACACAAAACCATTCATTTCCCCATTCATTCCATCAATATCTACCGCGCGTCTTCTAACTGAGCTGCAGGCCCCGGGATATAGCCTCAAATGGAATGGCTGAAAATGAAGTGTCACTTTTAGTGTGTTCGATGACAGAGCTGCTGTGTATGGCTGCCCAGGTTGAAGACTGCACAACTCCAGGGTACCCTTTATAGAGCCCACCATGAAAGTGGCACTCCCTAGAATCAGGTGACACACATTCTGTACTACAGTGTGCCCTGACAGGAAGGGACACATGTGCCAGAAAGAATGAGGCAAGGCTGGGTGTGGCGAGGGCTGCACGGGGGGTGGTCACAGAGGTCCTTGGTGAGAAGATGGCATTTGAGCAGGTTTGTGGGCAAGGAAGAGGCTGTTCAGGCATCTGCAGGTGGATAAGGGACTCAGGTGTGCAAAGGCTGCGAAGGGGGAATACATCTGGCAGGTCTGAGGACTGCTGAGGGGGGCTGGGGCGGTGTAGCAGCACGAGGGGAAGGGGAGCTTTAGAGATGAGGGTACGGAGTTTACAGGGCCACAACCAAGGACGCGGATCCTGGTAAGTGGTGGGGAAGGTTACGCTCCAACTCTGCCTGTTTACTGAGCACCTACTATGCGCCGGCAAAGCCCATGCTGGTCTTTGATCCTCCTGTTGTTATTAAGGTCATGTTGAGATGCATGCCTGCAGCTTTCACCTTGTTCTTGCAGGGATTAGGGTGTCACTTGCATGAGTGACATGGCCTGGGGGTGGTCTTTGATTTTCTAGCTCTTGATACAAGAAACATTTCCCTTTCCCCTTAACTTTTCTTAGAGAAAGGCAGCAGGGCAGGTGAGGTAGTAATGAGGACTGATGTTTGGCCCAGAGAGAAACCGGGAGTCGGGGGACGGCAGCCAACCGGAGCGCTCATGCCCCATCTGAAGGAGGCAGCTCTGGCCAAGTCACGCCTCTGGCACGGGGGGTTCAGTATGGCCAGACTCTTTGATTTTCAAGAGAGCTCAGATACAATATTTGATTTTTTGTCTTTATTTTTGTGACTGGCATTTTATCACTGCACTCATTTATGTGGGAGTATAACGGATATGTGAGGCAGTGACGGTATCCCCGCTCACAGTCATCCTATCCCTGTGAGAAGGCCACTCAAAACCCCTCTTCCCGCTATTCTGAAATACACACCACTGCTGGCGACCGCCACCTCACCGTATGACGGAACTCCAGAACTTGCCCCTCTCACGGTGACTCTGCCCCCGCCACCTCCCCCACACGCCCCCGGCCTCCAGTGCCCACTGCTCCAGCCTTTGAGCTCAGCATGGGCGAGAGACCCGAGGTACTGTCTTGCCATGCTTGGTTTGTTTCACTTAACTTCATGTCTTCCGGTTGCATCCCTGCTGTTGCAAAAGACACGGCATAAATCTGAATTTTTATGTGAAATCTCCTGGTTGTAAATTCTGGCGACTAATTTAGAAAAGTAATGAGAAGAAGATGTTAAAGAGCCAGGCGCAGCCTGCAGGACCCCTCCCTGCAGTGTGATGTCTGGCATGGGAGGAACTGGGGTTGGGCTGAAGGCTGAGCCGGGTCCTGGTACAGGACTGTGACAGGCCTGGGTGGCGGAGTGGCTTCCAATGGCCTTCAGAGTTCTGGGTCTAATCTCTTCTCTGTCACTTAGTCTTGGGCACGGCCTTAGTGTCCTGGATTGCCACATCTACAGCACAGGTTTGTCTTGGGGACCTAGGAGATGACCCAGGAAGGAGCCTGACCTAGGGCAATGCATGGAAGGTGCGTGCGTGCGTGCGTGCGTGCGTGCGTGTGTGTGTGTGTGTATGTGTGTGGTATTGGCGATTGAATCTAGGGCCTCACTCTGATCTACATCCACAGGTCTTTCACGATTTTTTGAGACAGTCTCACTAAGTTGCTGAGGCGGAGTTTGAACTTGTGGTCTTCCCACGTTAGCCTCCCAGAGTGCTGGGATTACGGGTGCGCACCACCGTGCTTGGCTGGATTTGTACTTTTTAGTCCCGTTATTGCAGGTTTCTGGGTATGGATTATGTGCTACAAACTGAATGTCATCACAAAGGTACGTACTTCATATTTGATTTTTAGCTCTACACACACACATTTGACAATGAACGAAACAGACCAATTCCTCCCAAACCACAAACTACCAAAACTCCTCCAAGATGAGATCACTACAACTATTAAAGAAACCGAATTCATAAATTACCCTCCCTGCTCCAGGCCCAGACGATTCCTGCAAGGTTAGAACCAATTCTCCACAATCCTTCCCAGGAAACACAAAGGGACCTGTTCCACCTCACTGGATGAGGCCAGTATCACCCGACACCAGAACCAGTTGAAGGCGGTACCAAGCAAAACCCAAAGCAACCCAAGTTTTTCAGTAGAAAAGGTTCTGTGCACCCATGAATCTCATGGACTCTCTGGGGAACAGAATATGATTTTCAGGCCTGCCTTGGGGTCAAGTGGGGCAGCAGGTGTCATCCCCATTTTACAGAGACCCTCAGAGAAGAGTGACTTGCTTCAGGTCTTGGATCCAGGAAGTGGAGAAGACAGGATTTGATCTGAGGCTTCTGAACTCTCCCACACTGCACGGCCCAACAGGATTCCGACCGGAAATGGCACAACAGACCCCACAGCAAGAAGCAACTTCTTTCCCCAGCGGGCACCTGAGGGATGGCCACACGCGCTGAGGGACAGCCACGTGCACTGAGGCCAAGTCTGGGCTAGAGGCAGAATGTCCCAAGGCCAGCCCCTCCCTGCGTCCTCTCTCAGGTCTGTCCTACCTTCTCTCTTTTTTCTCTATCTTTTGGTTTCTTCCACCTAATGTAAAATTAACCAGCTATACAGTGTATGTACAATTCAAGCCAAAGTGGTGGCACACATTTGCAATCCCAGAACTCTGGGAGGCCGAGGCAGGAGGATCACAAGTTTGAGCCCAGCTGGGAAATTTAGTGAGACCCTGTATCAAAAAAAGGGGGATGGCAGGGAAAGCCCGGGTTGTAGCTCAGTGTGAAGGTGCTGGGTTCGATCTCTAGTACCAAAAAAAAAAAAAAAAAAAAGTATAATTCAGTGTGTTAGTACATGATGTTGTGCAACCATCACCTCCATGTAGTTCCAAAGTACTTCATCACCCCAAAAGGAAGCTAGGTCCCCACAAAGCACTTGTTTATCTCCCCCTTCCCTTTACCCCTGGTAACTACCACCCCCCATTCTATCTCTATGCATTTACCTCTTCTGAATATTTTAGGGACTCATACAGCATGTGACCTTTTGTGTCTGGCTCCTTTCACTCATTTTCGAGGCTCCTCTGCATAGCACAAGTTGGAACTCCTTTCCTTTTCATGGCTGAGTACTACTCCACTGCATGACTGTCCTATGGCCTATCTCTTCATCCACTGATGGACATTCCCAAAGAGACCCCCGAACTGGATACTTCTACTTTGAATCTGGACCTGTCAAATCCTCATCAGAGCTCCCCCTTTGCCATTGGAAGGGACTGAAAGAAAGTTCATGACTCACAGAGGAAATATGGGAATTGGGCAGGGTGAGGGGACACCTCCCATCTCCCCGTCAACATCAACCTCAAATACAATGGCATCGACACCTTCCTGCCATTTAGTGGGTGATGCCTCCTCCCCCAAAGCTCACAGAGTCCTGGCAATCTTTAGCCGGCTGAACAACCCCATTGTTGGGAAATAAGTAGCGTGAAAAATACAGGTGGGAGCTGGGGAAGACAGCTTCTCAACCTGCTAGTTAAGTGCAAAGGAAAATCGGCCCCATTATTCAGGGCCGAGGGCGCCTGGGGTTTTTGTCACCACGCATCACCGCATCACCGTGAGGTGCCACCCCTATATTTACAGAAGGCAAAACCATTTGTTGTGGGTTTTGCACGGGAGATTGAAGTCCCTCTCCCTGCTCCCTTTCAGGTGCCCTTCTGCATTCACTGTGGGGGTGGGGCGGGAAGCGGCAGGTTGGCAAAAGAAGTCTGAAGTCTGGGGAAGCAGGCGGCATTTGTGAAATTTGTCGGTGGAAAATGAGGCGGGCTCGGGACCCTTAACCGGGCCTAAAGCCCTCAACCCGAGCAGAGTGCTTCTGGGAAGGAGATGGCCTGGCTCAGAGCCGTGGAGGGCGCAGGGCTTCAAAGGACGTCTCTGCTAATGAGCAACCCCAGACCATCCCTAGAACATGTCTGCTGATGGAAATAATCCTTTAATGCTCTCACATACAAGTGGAGGCCTTGGCACCCAGGCCCCTGGCGTAGGTTAGCACTATTATAAGGGATTAAATCGACAAAGGGCACCACCCCTACCCCACTCCCTGCAACTATGTCATTCACCTCCGTGACATCTTTCAAAGCATTTCCAACTTCTTCCTCGTCCACCCCCACCAAGATGACAACTGAAGATGTCTGGGTCTCGCCCTGACTCCATTTGGGATGGAGTGGAGTGATAGGAAGGCTTCCTTCTCCCTCCACCCCTGCAAAGAAAATAATCGCAGTAGCAAGCCCCAGGCAGGCCTTCTTTCTTTATTAGCCACCAGGACCAAATACCTTTCATTTAGCTGAAAAGAGAGCTGAGGAGGGGAAAAGATTTCAATGCAAGGTTTAACCCCCAGTGGGGGAAAGAAATCTCCGACTTCCTCAGAAAATCCTTTCCAAATTGTATTCATCTTGACTTAATCCACCTCTGCCGAGTGAATTAGGCAGTATTTATTTTGAGAATCTACTTTATAGAGTTCCAAGGACTCTGTTTTGCTTGGGCAGGGGTCTCTGTGTGTTTCAGACCTGGGGGCTGCCGCAAGGCTCCGGCTGGGCCTTTCAACTTCCAACGTGCCCCACTCACATGACCAAGAAAATGTAAATAAACACAGCTGAGCCTGGAGAACTGGGAAGGTTTTCTCATTAAAGAAATAAAATAAACAGATGTCCTTAAGCACTTTGGCTTGTGTTTGTCAAAGGGATGGAAAACTCTAGATGTCTGAACGGCGGGCGTGAATTAGAGTCACATCTCAGGGTGGAAAAGGGAAAAAAAGAAAGAAAAGGAAAGAATCGGAGGACCTCAGAATTAACTAATAGTCCTCCAGGGAGGGCACTTTTGATTTGAACCTTAGCGACTTCTACAAATAGTTTTTAAACTGCTGGGTCATAAAATTGGGAATTTTTATGTCCTTTCGGTTGGTAAAGCAGTAGGGACAGGCCTGCCCCTACCGCCAACTGGATTGAAAAGAGCTCCAATGGTACCACACTGGGTACTGGGTTGTGGAACGTGATCTGGGTTCACTTAATAGCACCTGGCGAGGACAGGGGAGGACTGTGGCTGGCTGGAGGGGACAGAGAAGTCATGGGGGCACAGGGCCAAGATCTGCCCAAGCCTTGTCTATCTGGCCTCTTCTGGGCTCATGGAAGTGGTCGGCTGGCTGCGCCTACAAGAGGAGCGGACACCCAGTGAATTCTGGGGTTACATCTTGCTCACAGGGATGTGGATGCAGTTAAAATGCAGATTTCCCTTTAGCAATCCTCGGAGGGCCTAGGAGTCTGCATTTGTGCAGATCTGGTGATGCTGATCCACACACCATGCTTTGGGTACCTTCAGGGCACAGGGTACAGCAGGGCTGTGGCAACCAGGACTTCAGTCCGTGTAAGGACCAGTCCTGGGGAAGCCCACACATTTGCACATCCGTGATGTCTTAGTTTGGGTCTCCTCAAAGCTGCCTCTGAGCCTGGCACTCAGGCGCATGCAGGTCACCTGGGAGGTGCCCCCAGGAAGCGTTGGTGACACAGTAGGGGTGTGGGGGGAGGCAAAGGAAGGCTTGGTCAGTGAGCAGGTCCCCACCATGGGCCACTAGGGCTCTGTCCCTCTGGGCATACTAGGAGACAGAGTGCCATGTCACAGATACTTGCCAGGGCACCACCATGCCTACAAGGATGGGTGTGGGAGACAAGGTGGGCCATGGATGGCGCTGGCCGTAATGAAAATTCTGCTCTAGCCATTAACGGTGGTGATGTTATTCTGTAATTAAATAATCCCACTAAGACAGGAAAAATGGCAACTGTGTCATGGTAAGCCCTGTGGGGCTGGGATCATCAGCAGGGATGTTCTGACTCCAAAGTTGGGAAGCTTCTTGAGGGTGTGACGCTGGGTAAGCAGCACTGGCGGGGCTTGGAGAGAGGAACAGTGTTCCAGGCAGAGCAGCAGCAAGCGCAGAGGTCCTGTGGCAGGAGCCTGTGAGTGGGAGGCTGCAGCAGTGCCCAGGGGTGAGTGTGTGTGACTGGGTGCAGGGCTGGCAGGGCCTGTGGAGTCCTGTGGGGATTATCTTAAGGGCTGTGGGCAGCACTGAAGGGTTTTCAAGTGGAGCGAGGTCAAGGAGTATGACCTGGTCACGTCTGTCCGTTGAAACAGTGGTGTGGCTGCCTAATAGGTGGAGGGTAGGGAGGCAGAGCTGAAGCAGGGAGGCGGCTCTGGGTTGCATGAGCTGGCAGCTGGGGATATGGAGCTGGTCAGGAGATGCAGAAGGGATGGAATCCAGAGCTATTGAGGAACAACACTGATGCTGGGAGGGGGGCAGGCCAACAGGTAAGAGTTATGTGGGCACACAATGGGGTGCCTGACTGTCTGGAAGCACTGCCAGGAGGGCTCCCATAATGGGGTGCCTGAGTGTCTGGGGGCCCTTGTCTGGGGTACTTGACTGGACTGCATATGTCACAGATTAGCTGTTTCCCGAGGGGAATCAGGATGGGGAAGGAGGATGGAGAATATTCAAAAAATTCAGAAGAGTACAGTGTATGCCAAGGCCCAGGGACAGATGGGAACTTGGTGCCTCTAAGCAATTCAATGGAGCACTGTGAGAGAAAGGCGTGGTGGTGTGCATCTGTAATCCCAGTTCTCTGGGAGGCTGAGGCAGGAGGATCATAAGTTCAAGTCCCACTGGACAACACAGAGATTCTGACTCAAAAAATGGATAGAAATCATAGTTCAGTGTGAAGGCTCTGGGAAACCTTTTATAAATGGATACATGAGTAAGTAGGCTGGAGGGATGGATTGGCAGGTGGATGAAAAGAAGGGAGGATAGAGGGAAGGACGGATGGGTGCAGTAGTGGATGTTACTGATGCTCCACTGAAATGGCCTCAGACCTCCTTTTCCAGTTCTGTGCACCCATCTCCCAGTCTGCGCTCTGCCTAAAGATTAGCACTCTGAACTGGCAGCCTCACTCTGGGGACTACACTGGGGCCACCAAAGCCACTTAGCTGAGATGTGCCCCCCTCAGGTGTGTCTCCCATGGCTGACCAGCACAAGTACGCAAGTCCAGCTCTTTTCCCTGGAGGTGGAAAATCTCCATGCTGGAGCGCTTCCTCTGGTGATCTGCTTCCAGGGAATCCAGCCTAGGAAGACGTATGCAGTTCATCCTACAAAGTGCTGGGAACCCCAAGCCTTCCAGCAGACAATGAGCTTTCAGGAACCATGTCCTGCTTCTCTTCCACTTGATGGAAAGCAGGAGGAGGTGGGGGTGGGGGTACTGAACACCCTGTGTGGACAGAATTCCCAGCATGCTCATGGATTCTCATGTTTAGGGAGTGGTCTGCTATTTTGGAAGATCCTAAGGCACAAGTTGAAGTCACCTGACAAAGCTTGGAATTGGGTTGAGGGGACCCTTGTGTCCTGAGTTCACGCAGAGGACCCAGGAAGTAATCTCTGCCCCCCATGTCCCGTGCACTCTGCACCCAAGCTGGCGCCAATATTGGGTCACGACTGCAAATGTCTCTGGGGCTGAGGCGGCACCACAGCTGACAGGGAGCAGCTCGAAACCCACAGCCCAAGTGGGACATGCTGACTTTCCACTCCAGAGAGGCAGGGTCCTGCCAGAGGGTCCCCACCCTGAGAAAACACAGGCCTGCTGTTGCCAGACCTCGCCACTGTTCAAGAGAAGCCGAACATTCAGATTTTAATGTAAAAATCCAGATTTTAAAATGCCAGCAATGACTTTGGAACCTAAACACCAGGGGGCCACGCCAAACTCCCCCCGCCCCTGCTGATCTGAACCCTCCACTCTGAGAACTTGAGCGGAGCCTGCACCTTAAAGAGATGGTGGGAAACAATTCTGGATGGGATTCCGTTCAGGCATCGAGGGCCACTATCTCGGCCACCCAGCCCGCATCCCCATGCCCTGGATCAGGTCGCCTACCTGCCAAAGTGTCTCTGGCCCCCAGCCTGCCTGGGGTGCCACTTGGTGGTGCTCCGGAGGCTGGGATGCGCCCTTGTATGGTGCCCACGGTCTGGGTGACAAGGCCGGGCTGGCACAGACCTTCTCTACCCTGGGCAGATGCTCGTCACACGTGTGAATGTCTGTTCCCTGGAAGGTGGCGCCTGGCTCTTGTTTCTGCTGTGTCTCCCATCACGGCTGTTGCAAACTCCCTAACCACGAGCTGCCTATCTATCTATCTATCTATCTATCTATCTATCTATCTATCTATCTGTGTATCTATCTATCCATCATCCATCCATCCAATATTTTTGCCTGGTGTGGTGCTGGGTGCCGGGGCAAAGTGGTGAACACATCAGGCCCCCCATGTACTCCTGGGGCACATGGACTGGCTGAAGGGCTCACCTCAGCAGCCCCTCGGGACAGTCACACCGACCACTGGTTATTTGTCATGAAACCAGCAGGCCACTTCTTGGCTTTCATTCCTTCTAAACTGGACGATCTTCACTGAGTCAAGAGCACCTCTCTGAGCCTTATTTTCTCCTGAAATGGCTAGAAGGGGAGCAGCCACACCTTGTAGGTTTGCAGCAGGGGTGACATGAGAGGGGTGGAAAGCTCAGAGCTATCCATGAAGGATGCTTGTCACGGCTTTGTGCTGGTATCCTGGCCTCGTGCAGCAGTCAGCTGAAGGAGTCTCAACTGTGACACCTTGGACATAGGGGTCAAACAATTCTTTCTTTGCTGTGACTGCAGGGTGTCTGATACCACACAGGGCTGCTACCCACTGGATGCTAGGGGCACCTTCTTCCCCGCCACGTCACAACAACCAAAAATGTTTATGACATCACCAAATGTCCCCTGGGGTGCCAAACTGCCTCTGGTTAAAAACTATGGAGTCAGAGCAACAGAGTCGTATGTACGGCAACATGGAAAGACCTAAAACCATAGTGCGGAGGGAGGAAAATGAGAAACACAGCTATTCAACCAATGCCACTTACATACATGAGAAATAAATGCACGTATATGAGGGGTGTATGTTTACATTTAAAATTTTATGACAGTAAAAGACATATTGCTATTAATTCCCCCCAGAAGAGTCTCCTTCGCTTCCCATCCCATCATTCTTGTCACTTTCTGAAGCAGTTCTGGAAGTCCTCTTTTATGAGCATCTTTATGAGGTGTGATAAAAAATATCATGAATGCTGCTGCCCAGTGCCACCCGCCCCCCTTATTCACCAGATCTGGCACTGTGCGACTTCTGGCTCTTCCGCCAAGTTGAAGTGACCATGAAACGTCAACATTCCGAACTGACTCAGGACATGAAAGCAGCTGCTACAGAGCAACTGAAGACACTCCTGAAAGAGGACTCCAGAACTGCTTCAGAAAGTGGCAAGAACGACGGGACAAGGGTGTTCAAAGCAAGGGGGAGCTTTTCCCTTCTTGGCCACCTTTTCTCAGATTTCATTATAGCCCCTTTCTCCTGAAATACTTCATCCACCCTGCCCCCCTTTATGCTTTATTTTTCTCTAAATTTGTTACTTATTTTGTATATTGTCTTCCATTCTCCCAAAGTCATCAGCTCCACAAAGGCAGAATTTTTGCTTGTCAACTTTGTCCCCTGCTGTACTTCCAGTGGCTAGAATTGTAGGTAGCTCATGGAGGCTGCTTGATAAATATTTGTGAATAAAGTGATAATTGTACATGTTCCTATGAGAGCTCTCACGGCATCCTGCGGGGAGGGGCTGAGTCACTGACACCTCTTTTTTCTGTCCTAGTTTGATCCACAGAAGCTCTGGCATCTCCTCCCACAAAGACTCAGGCAGGATGTGGAATCATGACTTCCCGTGTGTGCCTTTAGGTGCCTCTTTTCAGCTCCTATTCATAAGGAAGCAGTTGAGATTTCTGGCTTAGGATACAGACCGATACTGATTTCCTGATCTGGTTTCCCTTTTTTTGGAGACAGGTCTTGCTGTATTGCCCGGGCTGGCCTGGCTCTTATGATTCTCCTGCCTCAGCCTCCTTAGTAGCTATAATTGCAGGTGTGTGCCACTGTGGGCAACTGAATTTTTAAAAAACTATGAATATATATTTTTTTCAGTAGTAAGGATTGAACCCAAGGGCACTCTACCACTGAGCTATACCCTAAGTCTTTTTTTTTTTTTTTTGCCTTAAATTTCGAGACAGAGTCTCACTAATTTGCCTAGGCTGGACTTGAATTTGCAATTCTCTTGCATAAGCCTCCGAGAGTGCTGGGATGACGGGCATGCAGCACCACGCCTAACAACTTGCCTGGTTTCTAACAGCTGAAGTGTACTGAAGGGAAGGCAATTTCTAGAGCCCCCTTGACCATATACAAATATTGAAGTATATGGAAGCCCTATACATTGCCATCCATGTGGAGGGACCCTGTGGGCCACGGGTCAGGCCGGTATGACCACAGATGGTCTCACCCAGTTTCTAGATGCCATCAGACCTGAAGGACCCCCTGGGGAACCTGGGGACGGGAACCGGGTACATCTCAGCCGCCGCATCCTGAGTGGACGGAGGACTTGAGTCCCACGGGCTCTTCCCTGCTCTTGTTGTGGCGGGAGACCCCTGGGAGTATGGGTCTGCCTGGGGAAGGAGGAGAAGGAATTTAGCCTTCGCTTGGCCTAAAAGTTACACTGCATTACAGAAGAGCCGAATTCTGTTTCCCGCACCTTGTGTGGGTTGAGAGCTCTCCCTGGTACACACTCAGAAAATCCCTTTGCTAACGTTCATGTCATCAGCGGGCAGCTGTGGGGTGCCTGCTGTGCGCCAGGCTCCGTGCCAGGCCCTGGGCTGCTGCCGAGAGCAACCTCCTGGGTGCCTGCCAGTGCCTGGCCGAGCTGTGCGGCCTGAGGCAAAGGGAAAAGGGGACCCGCTTATCAAAATATTTCCCCATATTTTGAAGCAAGTGGAAAAAGTTAATAAAAGCTTACAATAGAAAACACGACTCTATATAAAGCCCCTTTGTGGTCCATCTGCTGCTGTCATTGTTGCGCTCGTAAGCCTGCCTCTCAGAGATTTAAAGGCTGTGGGTGTTGGGGCTACTGGGGCCAGGGACCTGCGGTCAACTGGACAACACTCATGCTGAAATGATGCAGGGCTGTGTCAACAATTTACCTTTAGTTACATTTCGACTTCCTTTCAGTACCATTTTTTGGCATTAATTTTTATTGGTAAAATATTGCTTTAAAATACGATTTATCTTGATGACTCCGTTTTCTGGTCCCACTTAAATTTTGCGCCTGAGGTACCCTAATCTGGCCCTGGTACTTGTTTCCAAAGAGTTTCCATTCAAATGTGTGTGCATATGGGATGGGGGCCAGACAATAAACAATAACTACTTAGCCTGTTGGTGGTGAGATGCTTGTTTGATGAAGGAGCATTGGGCAGGTTCCTGAATGAAATAACGGGAAAAGGGGGATAAAATGGAAATGGGCTCTCCTGGCAGAGGGAAGAGCAAGTGCAAAGGCCCTGTGGAAGTCACAAAGATAGACCTGATGGAGATGCCAGTTATAAAGGTCCTAAGAACAAAGCTGGGGGATTTAATACATCCTAATTTCAAAATTGACTATAAAGCTACAGTAATAAGACAGGGTGGCCCTGTACTATGGACAGACATACAGATCAGTGGCAGAGTGCTGGGAGTCTAGAAGTGGGCACTTACATACATGGTCAGGTGATTTTTTGACCTGGTGTTGAGATAATGCCAAGGGGAAAGAAAAGTCTTTTTTTTTTTTTTTGGTGCTGGGGATCGAACTCAGGGCCTTGTGCTTGCTAGGTAAGCACTCTACCACTGAGCAAAATCTCCATCCCCAGAGAAGTCTTTTTAACAAATGGCCTTGGGCAGTGGACATCACATAGGAAAGTGGGGCTGGACCCTGCCTTCCTCCAAGTGGATCACGGACCTAACTCTAAGAGCTAAAATGATAAAATTCATAGAAGCATAGGAAACAAATCGTTGTGGCCTGCGTTAGGCAAAAAAAAGTGAAACACTCATTGAATGGGACAAAGTATTTGCAAGTCACATATCTGATAACAGTCTGGTATCCAGAATACATAAAGATCCTTGCAATTCAACAATAAAAAACCCAGAAAACCAACTAACAAATGGCCAAAGGATTCAGAGAGATATTTTTCTGAAGAAAATGTGCAAATGGCCAGTGAAAATGGCACATGAAAACACCGTTAGTCATTAGTCAATATAAAATCAATCGTTAGGGAAATACCACTCAAAACCACGATGAGAAGTCACATCACACCCACTGGAAGGATTCTGCTCCTGAAAGTTGACAGTGACAAAGGCTGGTGAAGATGTGGAGCGATCGGAACCATTTTACATTGTTGATGGGAATATAAAACGCTGTAGCCACTTTGGAAACTAGGCTGACATCGCTCCGATTGCTACACTTAAAGTTGCCACAGAACCTGGCAGCTCCACTCTGAGGGCTAAGTTCTCTAAGAGAACTAAAAATCATGCCCGTGCAAAAGCCTATCTGTGAATGTTCATAGAAGATTATACGTAGCTGCCCAAACTCCAACTGTCCATCGACTGATAGGTAAATGGGTAGACAGAATATAATATATCTGTACAATGGAGGATCTTGTGACCACACAAGTGCATGAAGTACTGACACATGCTATATCACGGATGAACCACACGAGTCCATTTGTAGGAAATACCCAGAAGAGGCAAATCTATAGACAGAAAGTAGATGGGCAGTTAGGGCTGGGAAGAGGGAAACTGGGAGGCGAATACCAGGGTTTGGGGTTTGGGGGAGGAGTGATGAAGATATCCTAAAATTAGTGGTAATGATTACACAACTGTGACTATAAAAATGGGTAAACAGTGAATGGGTAAATTTATGATATGCAGATTGTAGCTCAATAAAGTGGTTATAAACAGCAATATGTAGGGGTTGTTGTCCTAGAGTCAAACTTTAGGTTGGCCATGAGCTGCCTGGAAAGGAAGAAGGGTGAGGTGGCCTCTTATGGCTTGTATCTAGATGTACCCCCAAGTCTCATGCACTCATAGATGGGGCTTTTCAGAGCTGGCTGGATCTAGGGTGTGAAGCTGGGATTAAGAATACCCCACCCTGGGTGTGAGTGGCGCTGCCTAAAGGGCAGGTAGCCTGGAGGAAATACAAAGGCAGGTTTGCTTGATTGCTTGTTGCTGCTGCTTTGCTACTTTGTTGCTGCTTGCTGCTGCCTGCCTGCCCTGCAAAGGACTGCTTCTCTTCTGTGAGGGCCCTCTGCCATGCCATCCTGCCTTAGAGTCAGCCAACTATGGACTGAAACGTCTAAAACTGTGAGCCAAATAAACCTTTACTCCTTTAACTTTGGCTGTTGAGTATTTTGTCTCAGCAACGAAAAAAGTGACTAATACAAAGGCTTACTGAATTGTGGGAGGAATGCTGAATAATCCAGTGTACAATTCCTTTCTGACCACAGACAAAAGCACCCGACCACCTTGTGCTCCCCTCACTCTGCTGGAAAGACTAGAATTCAGAGACGGTGAAAAAGAAGGAGGGATGAAGAAGGAGGCACAACTGCTGGTTGCTCTGGCTCTCCGGGGAATTTCTAATGCCTCTGCAAGATGCTGGGAGATACAGCTACCAAAAGGATGCTCTGGCTCTGAGCCCTGGGGAGGGGGAGATGGAAAGGAAGTGGAGACATGACAGCCTCCAGCAGTACATCCTCTGATTGGGAACAGGAAGAGAGCCCAGTTTCTGTTTTAAAATTCCAACACCCTGTTTTGAATCATTCCTTAATCATTTTAGCTCTCTTGGTTATGTTTCCCTAAGTAAACAGTAAATCCTCTCTTGCTGGAACTATAGTTGCTATGCTTTCTGCCTTGTGCACAGTGCTCTACACAATGGTTGGAAACAGTGAGGTGGTAGTCCTTGGCATGGATGGACAGGGCGGCTCTTGGCCTCCAGACTCCAAGTCACTGAACATTCACGGTCCTCACACTCCACTGGGAGGAGCACCTCGTTTTCTCTGCAGAGCTACCCTCTGCACTCAGTCCGTTTGGTGGGGATGGAGCTGCTCCTCTACCACTTCCTTCATAGCAGGATCCTCCCTCTCCCCCTTCTCTCTCTGTGCAGTACTGGGAATGGCACCCAGGGCCTCATGCATGCTAGGCAAGTGCTCTCTCCCTAAGCTGTATCTGTACCCCTTTCTATTTGTATTTTTATTTTGAGACATGGTTTCACTAAAGTGCCGACGCTGGCCTTGAGTTTGAGATCCTTCTGCCTCAGCCTCCTGAGTAGCTGGGATTGTAGGTGTATACTACAGCACCTGGCAAGAATAGACTCTTGGTCCAGGGTGGCCAATGAAAGCTTCAGAGGTTGGTGTTTGGATAGGCATGTGATTTAATTTGGGATAATGAGATTCAGGCCTACACGCTGTGCTGGATCTTGGGAAGTAGAAGTTCCCATTCTGAGCTGTGACTGTTGAGAGAAAGTGGCTGCATGAGAAAAGTTGGCTGAGGGATACAGAATGACCTGAGAAACTCTTGGACCCTGCCAGACCCGAATCTTAGATATCCCAGAATTTTTCAAGTATCGTGATCTGATTAATTCCCTTTGTAGCTTTGGTGCTCTGTCACTTCACATGGTTCTAGCTGCTACAGAAGTACACAGAGAAAGAGCTGTGACCAGAAGTCGACAGCATGAATTTTGATTCTGTCATGAATATTGCAACACCTAATTTTCCAGGCCTCAGTTACTCTGCAAAACAGGGCTCACAGTCCTACTTCTGGAGGCTCTTGACACTTCTCTGACTTCAAGGTTGAGAGCTGTAGCTCTGACCTCTCTTTGGTGTTTCAGATTCACAAATCCAGTTGTCTTCAAGTCTCATAAATAGAACTGATTTTATTTTTCTCCATCACCTTTCTATGTCATTATTCTTCCTTTCACTGTATGGTACTCTGGGGTAGAAATGGCCAGTTCACTCTTCCCATCTTCCTCTCTGAGTAATAGAATCCCTCCATTTTAACTGAGCACATAGCTGCCCAAACAAAGACTACATTTCACAGATTCCCTTGCAGCTATGATCATGTGACCAATTCCAGCCAATGGGATGTGAGTAGAAGTGATATGCAACTTCTGGGTGTGGCCACTAAAGAGAGGGATAAAAAATAAAAATAAAATAAAAACCAGAGGCATGACTTCCTTTTTCATCTTTCCCCTTCTTACTGGCTAGAATGTGTACAAGGGGTGAACTGACTCATCTTGCGGTGAGGGCAACCTGCAGGGACAGCAGAGAACCGGACTGAAGAAGGCACGGCCCCTGGTGTTGCTCAGCAACCTTGGAGGCTGCGTGCTCAGATCTGGACTGTCAGCGAGGGTAAAGGCAATTAGGGTCTTGTTATTTTGGGTCTCTCTTGGGGTTGCTGGATTTAGCAAATAAAAAATACTAAAATCTTACCTCAGAGGTAGAAGAGAAAGTGAAAGACTCTAGAAGCGTAATGAAGAGACACAGAGAACACACGAGAAGGCAGTTTAACTCTCAATCTCTCTCGGACCATCTTACTCCCCCCCAGAGACTCAGTTTCCCTTGTGTATGATGACTAACTGGTTACAACAGCTCTGACCTTCTGTGGGTCTGGTCAGTCTAGGACAGATGTTGGAACTCAGATACCAGTGGGACCAGAGAATCCTTCCTATAAATGGGTTAAATGGGCCAGGTGGAGGTCGTGATGGACCCGAGAACATGTGTCCCTCCCCAGGAGGGCAGTCGCTACTCAGCTCCTGTTGATTGCTGCCACATGGGAATGCAAGACTGCCAGATTTCCTAATTTTTCAAGAAGAGCTAGAAATCTAGATTGTTTTGGTCTGTGCAATCTCCTGATTTTTAAATGTTGGCGACAAATTCACATTTTTTCAAACACTCTGGGGGCCAAACAAAAATATCTGCAGGCTGAATTTGGCTGGTGGCCACCAGTCAGGAATTTCTGTTTTGATACTATTTTCCTTCTTTCCTTCCTTTGCTTAACAAATATTTACTTGACACCTACTAAGTAGGAAGCATAGTTCTATGCACTGCATATAAAGCGATGAACAGAACAGGAAATAAAAAGTCCCTGTCCTCTGCAGCTTTACATTCTAAGTGGTTGTTTTGATTCATTCAATAAATATTGATTGAGCTATTCTGTCCCCTGCACCGTGCTTGGTTGGGAAGACAAATGTCCACAGTCTTGCCTTCATGGTGCTTACAGTCTGCAAGGGAGGCAGACTGTGAAATACAGTGAGGGGAGAGATGCAGTTTAGGTGGAAGGAAATAGTTACAAAAGGCTTCTTGGAGGAAGGAACATTAAAGATGAGAACTAAAACTGGGTGTGGTGATGAACAATTGCAGTCCCAGCTACTCGGGGAAGCTAAAGCTGGAGGACTGCTTGAGCCCACAAGTTTGAGACCACCCTGGGCAACAGAGCGAGACCTTATCTCAAAAAAACAACTCCCTGACAAAAAGCAAGCAAGCGACCAAGCTAGCAAGCCAGCCAGTCAGCCAGCCAGCCGGCCTGAAAAACAAGTATAATTTAACTCTGTAAAAGAACATTCTAGAATATTCTAGGTCATAGCAAAGATGTCCAGCATGCCCCTCTCCTGTGTCTCTCCAGCAGCAGTCATTCCTATCCATACAGGGCCTTCTACAGTGAGCACCTGTGAGTCCTTACCTCGAGGCTTTCTCAGGATTGGGTCAGAAGTACAGGGAGGTACCACTTATAGCACCCTCAGCCCATGACAGAAAGGGATCTGTGGAGAGATATTCCAGCTCCCTCAGCCTTTGGGTGGGTCAGCTCCGAGGCACATTCCGCACAGTCTAGGTGAGGTCCCATTGCCCACAGCATTGTTCATGCAGCCTGCAATGGCTTCCTTCCTTCCTTGCCTCATTTTCCCACTCCGCACCTTGTGCTTCCAGGGGTCACCTTCAAAGCAAACCACTTGCACTCACTCCCCATCTCAGGAACTATCTCCGAGGAACCGAGCTGAGAAAGGGTATAATGTGGCCAGTTCAGAGCAGTGGGCTAGCCAGGGCAGGTAGTGGAAATGGGGCTGCGGAGAGATGGCTGACCAGGCTGGGGTGAGGGCTGGCAATGGGGAAGCCACTGGTGACTTGTCAGCAGTGTAGGGATGCCATCAACCTTGTATTTTCGGATGACCCTGCTTAGGGTGCTGTAAGGGGCAGGAGTGGAAGCTGGGAGACCAGACAGGAGGCTGAGCTGGAGGTGACAGGGTGGGATGGAGAAGAGTGGCTGGCTATGAAAAATGACATGGGCCAGGGACATGGGGCTCAATAAGGAGCTCTGGACTGTGTCCTTTTGCTGAGGAGCCCCCAGTTTGCTTTAAGGAGCGGTTGTGGGACACATACACAAAGGGCACGCCCAAGACCATCAGGCCCTAATCGATGCATAAGTGAGTCATTGCTGTAGAACTTCACAAGTGGCCATCTCTGAAGATAAGAAGAGCAAAGTAATGTGTCTCTGCGGGGTGACTTTACTGGGGTGGGTGGGACAATGAGAGAACAGCTTGATTTAGTGGGCAGTGCACTAGGGTGGCCCCTGGGGAAGCCCACCTGCTGGTGATAGCTGCTGTGCCTACTCTGGAGTCTGCACAGCTCTTGCCTCTGCCACTGTCGCCTCGGCCATGCACCGCCTGAACATGCACTCGGGGCTTCCCCGCAGCACTGCTAGACACATTAATGGCATTCCTACACGGCGAGAGATTTCTGCACCACCGACACCATTTTTAGATCCTTTACAACAACATGGCAGACAATAAATCTATCTTGCTAATTACACATCCAGTTTGTTATGACCCCCATTAAAAACCACGAGCAGCTGGAAAAGCCATGAGGTGATGTCAAATCATATTCCTGGTCTCTAAACAGAAACAGAAATAGTTTCCAGGCGCTGGCGAGTCTCAGAGTTCCCACCCAGGCGTGGAAGCAGCTGCCCATGGGTCACTCACCTCTGAGCACATGATCACTAGGCTGTCATCTTAAGTGCCACCCTCTGCCCCGTGTGTCCCCCTAAAGAGATGGCAGATGTCTCGGGTGTCCACTTGTGGTTTGTTAAGAAGTCTTTGGGATGAAATGGCAAGACTCGGTGAGGTTTCAGTTTTAGCAGTTGGGTTCATGCATTAAGGCGGTATCAAGTCTCTCCCATTCGCCACAGATGAGCCCACAGCACTGGCCCAGAATTCTCACTGGATGGATCCCCAATGTGATTTGCAAACCGTCACTGATATCCATGATGGGGTGGATAATGCCTCCCCCTCATCTCAGAAAAGTGGAAAGAAAATTAAAATCATTTGCTGTAGATGCTAAGGTAACAGGGAAGAAGAAAACCACTTTCCCTCATATTTTTAGCTAGTATTACCACTTCTGGCTGCAGGGCATCCTTTCCGTCTCGGGGAGGAGACCACTGGAAATGACGCGTTTATATGCTATCAAGTCCATGGTGGTTGCTTCGTGTATTGGGAGGAGGGCACGGAGACAATAGAAGGGAAGCTAATTCAGTCCTCACATGTTGAAGGAAGATTCCATAGGAATTTTCAAACCTGGGATGACCCCAATGGGGCAGCTTTTGTTGGAGAAGCTGCCTCATAATCTGCCCCCACAATTCCCAGGACCAAACACCTGGGAGAAAAAAAAAGAAAAGGGAGAGATACAAAATTGATTCTTACCTTCCCGTATCTGGACGCAAAAGTCCCCGTGAGTAAGGAGTGAAAAATAATTATTGTCTCATCCAAGTCCCACACGAACACACGCTGTGATGAAAGAGGAAGAGAATGGAGACAAATGGGCTCACTTGCATCTGACTTAATGTCTGCAGAAACTGATTCCCTTGGAGGAAAAGAAGTCTTGAAACACATTATCTTTAAGTTATAAAACATGTGACGCACCAAGGCCTCATGAATCCCCATCCAGCCTCATCTATGGAAAGTGTATTCTGATGGCCAATTCCTGGGCTCCTATCAACCCAACACATGCCAGAACCAAGAAGCCTGTTCTTACCTTCCACACAAAAACTCAGAAAAGGAGGCATTCAGGCCAAAAACAACAATAAAGATCATATAACTCATTTGACAACATGAAATACTACCATTTTAATTCGCTGCTCACCATAAAACCAGCTATTTCTGGCCATTTCTGTTTTTAGCAAGTCTGGCAATTACCTCCCTAATTCTAAAGAACACGTGTGTACCTTTACTCATTGATTTGCCAAAAACTTGACAGAATCTTTTGACTGGGCTGTCTGAAAGATGAGGGTTTAGCTCATGGGAACTGCCTTTGTTTCTCAGGAACCTTACATTTTTCACGCATGTGAACCCCTCTATTACCAATTCCATCAGTTTTGGAATTCTCCCTGGGCTGAAATAGTAAACCCAGCGTGGAAGATGTGGATCCTGGCCCCTACCTCTCCCCTGCTTCCTGCTCTCTCTGATATCCACTGACTTCAGGCTTACTTTTGTCTTGTCAATGGGGATACACTAATTTGTGTGTTTGGTTTTATAACTACAATTAAGTTTTCTGGTGCTCTGTCTATGTGTTGATTTTAAAGGTTGGTCACTAGTTAAAAAAAAAAAGTACGATTTGTGATTATTCACTGCAGAGTCAAACATGCTAGCTGTTCACTTTCCTCTCCGTGTCCAACCTCACAGCCCCAGACTCACTCTAAAGACAATACTCCTACTCCTAAGGTCATAGGTGTTCTTCAGTCACACTCTGTCCTGATTGAAACCATGCCATATCTCAGTTTATTCATAAATGAATCACACCTGACTGCTATAACTTTTTGTTTTTGTTGGGGTTTATTAATTGTGTTTATTTTTTCTTGTTTAGCTTATTCGGCTTCATTCTAATCTCAAATTCAGCCACACTCTCTGTATCACAGATATGCATACTAAGTGGCAGAATGCTTCAATATAGAGACATCCATCCCTTCACTACATTTCTGAGTTGGATCTACTCCTACCTGGATTCCAAGTATCTGTCTGTCTGTCTGTCTGTCAGTCTCTCTCTCATTTTTACTTGAGTATATCCTTAAGTTGCCTTTTCTGAATGGGTACATGAAAAGCCATCTTTCTGAATTCTTGCATACGCGTTAACTTTATTTTCTTTGTATTTCTTTGGGTACAGAATTCCATTTTGAAAACGATGTCCTCTAGATCTCTGAAAGAATTGCCCCATTAATTTCTAGCGTCCAGGGTCACTGAGGAAAAATCTGATGTTTCACTGATCCTTAGTCCTTGCACTGTTGGCTTCTTTTCCCTCTAGGGTTCTTAAGGATCTTCACTTTTTACTTGGTATCCTCGAGTCCCACGAGGATATATCTGAGTGTGGTCTCTCTATTCATTCATGCTGTTCAGCACTTGAGCATTTTCAGTCCATTGACTTGTACCTTTCTATACCTATGAAAGTGTTTTTTTAAATCTTTAAATATATTTTATTTACATGTTTTACAGTTTTCTCTTTCTGGAATTTCCTATAGTCAAATTAAGCCCTTTGGATTGACCTCACTTCTCCTTTTAAACAATATTTTCTATAATTTTGTCTTTTTGATTTATGTTCTGAGTAATTCTTTAACTTTTTCTTCTAGCCTGTCTCTTAAATTTTTGACTGTCACAGTTATTTAAAAATTACCCATATCTGTTTTTTTCTTTTGAGTATTCTTTTCCCAATAGCCTCTGCTTCTTTTTTTATGGTTGTAAAAATCTCCCTTTTATAAGAAGACTAATCAGATTTTTTCTAAGCTCTTTTCTGTTTTTCAAATTATGTCACTTCTCATTTATCCCATTTCTTTATCTTGGCTTTTATTTTTCTTCCTGTTGGTTTTCCTCACTTTTCTGGTAATCATTATTCTTAAGAATAAAGAAACTTTTTTTCTTTTTTTCTTTCTTTTTTTTTGGTGCTGGAGATCGAACTCAGGGCCTGGTGCTTGCAAGGTGAGCACTCTGACCACTGAGCCAAATCCCCAGCCCCGCAACTTGTTTTCTTTTTTAGTGTCTGTGGCTGGTGCCGAGGAGGAGGCAAATACAGTCTGCCACCGTGAACGTCCCCTTTAAAATTCTTGGAGGCCAACAGCTGTGTTCGCACAGTGGTATCTGCCATCCCTTTAAAAGCAAAGAGGTGTGACTATGACGAAAAATGCACACTAGCACCCCAGGTCCTCTAGCACAGAGGTTTTTGAAGCAATCCGTAGAACTGAATATTGTCTCATGAATTTTTTTTTGGTCCGGTTATATTTACGTGCATGGATATGCTCAGTCACAATATTAAATGTGCTTCTTACTACAGATATTGGTACAAAATGTTTGAAAAACCACTGCTTTTGAGGAGGACTTCTGCAGCTCAATACACGGCTTTATCTGAACTACACGAGCTAAATCAGTTTCACTTAGAAATTGTAGTTATAGGGTTAAAAACAGTGAATGTCTTCAAATTTTAGGGCAGGCTCCATTCATTTATCCATTACATCCCCTCTGAAGAGGAAGTTCTGCCCTTCTCCGCCCACCCCAGACTCTTAGGGGGCACATGCCCGGTGGCGTTCTGCAGGTGGCTCTACTCACTAGATTGCCACAATTGGCTTCCTAACCCCAGATGGGTCAGAGATCTTTTTGGGGGGAAACTTAAAATGGGGGCTTAGAAGGAAAGTCCTTGTCTTTGGGGGCTGTTGGTGGCCCAGGTTGGCTGTATGAGCTGAAGGAAGGAGAATCCAGATCACAAAGAGAGAGCAGAGGGTGAAAGATGGTCCTGGTTTCTGCTGGGAGCGGAGTGGGCTGGGAGGCCTGGAGGAGAGCAGTGCCGGACACCAGCGATCCCAGCCCCTTCCCTCACTGTGGTGTGTGGGGAGGGAAGGCAGAAACGTCTCTCCCTGCCCAGTCTCCCTGGCTGGTGCCAGTAGCCTGCTGATACTCTGTTGTGCCCTGCCCTCGAGTTCTAAGAGGGTCTCTGGATCCTCAGACTAATTTCTGCTCTTTCACTTAAGCAAGCTCAAGCTGGTTTCTGGCACCTGCAGCTGATGGATTTTAACTAATACACACTCAGAATTTTCCTCCTTTCCACTTCGATGTAGTTTCTGTCTCACGGGCTTCGGTCATTAACAAAACTGCCAAAGACTTAAGAGGTGTGACCCGGCAAACCCACCCTGCTGACATTAAGTCCAGAAGAGAAGCACAGCTCACACCTTTCCGACTGTTCTCGCCAGTGGTACTTACTCTGCGACCAAGAAGCAGATGTTTCCAGAATAATATTGCCCTATAATCCCCAACTTCCATGCCACAACACTCCTGGCTCCTTCTCAGCTTCATGGAAAAAATGTCTCTCCAGTCCCACTGTCCCCTACCACGAGCAGAAGGCATGTCAGGCTACATTTTTTGGGTGAGAGAATATTAATACCTGTGTTGCTCTCTGAGTTTTCTACAACTCTGCAACCTCAAGCTGGTAGAAACCCTCAGGAATGTGGGAGAGCAGAGAGCAACGATAGCCCAAAGTCAGTTGATTTCTTCCAGTCTTCTGCAAAAGCCTCAGCCCAGAGAAGGGACTACGCAGGGTCTCCTTGATTTGGGGAAGGGGAAGTTTTAAGAATGAGGGCAGGGCTGGGGATTTAGCTCAGTGTTAGAGAGCTTGCCTAGCAAGCACAAGGCCCTGAGTTCAATCCCTGGCACCAAAAAAAAAAAGAATGAGGGCAGACTGGGCTTGGTGGTGCATGCTGTAGTCCAATCACTTGCAGAGGGGTGAGGTAGGAGGATTGCTTGAGCCCAAGAGTTTAAAGCTGGCCTGGATAGTGAGACTTTGTGTGTTATTTTAAAAACCCGAACCAAGAAACAAACCCCCAAGTGAGGGAAAAGCAAGAACAGAATGCGCTGGACTGAGTGTGGTCCTCGGAAGAGCAGGAACACTTGCTCTGTGGCGGAGCCCTGGGGTAGTAAAGGCGATTGGAGAACTTCAGCAGGTTGACTAATCACAGGGGACAAGTGTGATGTGTGAAGTACGTAATACCTCCTAGGATGATGAGTGCAGACACCAGCCACCAGCAATAGCTGCGGCTATGCTAGTGAATGCTGGCTAAATACCAAATGCCTCAGTATCGAGCATTCGTGGCCGGGGTCCCCCAGCATCCAGCCCCAGTCTTCTGATAGGAGCATCCTGCTTGCTTCTGTTCCTGTGGGTTGTCTTGGCTCAGCTTTCCATCAAGGGGCAAGCACAGGAGCTGAGCCAGGCCTGCGGGGTACTGTCCCCTTGAGCTGACACTGAGTGAAGTGGCCCCAGGAAGTTCTATTTTGCTTACGTACTCAGAACCTAAGGATCTCGGCTAAGGCTCCAAGGTTCCCAGCTGAATGAGGATTTCCAGGCCTGGTGTAGGGCACGAAAACAGCAAGCGGCTGGACTTTCACTGACTGACTGGGACTGGGGTGCAGCTTGGGAACAGATGGGTCTACAAGTCACGCAGGTGATTCTGATGTGCACCAGGCTGAAGTTCACTGCCCGAGATGCCAGAAAGGATTTGGGCGGCCTCCAGGTGGATAAGTTTAACTTTTAAAACTACTCCGAGAGGACGTTCACTTGGTCGGGGAAGGGGCCCAGCACCTGCACTTTCCAAAGCATCATGAGGACTCTGTCATGTCACAGGGGAACTCACCCGGACTCAGCCGAAGGTCCCCGCCTGACATTTCCTTTACTGGGGACTCTCAGGTGTGGACTCCAACTAGGGATGTCAGCATCCCAGGGGGAGCTGCTAGGCCCTGCTCTGAACCTGCTAAATTGGAGGCTCTGAGAGGAGCCAGCAGCCCCCTGGGGATGCTGATGCTGTCGAGCTTTGGGATGCACCATCTCTGCTGGCTCCAGGGCCGACTTCGCCGGCCTCGCCACTCAGCAGAGCTCCAGTGTGACTGACCTGACTCTTCCCATCTTGCCCCTCCAGCGCTCCTTTCCTGGTTACCAGGCTTTGTGAGTGGCACTGCTGGACCACGCAT
Source organism: Hystrix cristata (assembly GCA_004026905.1). Taxonomy (NCBI): domain Eukaryota; kingdom Metazoa; phylum Chordata; class Mammalia; order Rodentia; family Hystricidae; genus Hystrix; species Hystrix cristata. The sequence goes on from PVJO010002454.1 coordinate 57,209, forward strand.
AGTTTACCACTCAGCACAGGCCCTCGGGATTACCTCGATCTCATTGTCGCCTGCAGGGGACGGGTCGCTGCTCCTCTTTGACCTGCCCCGGAGCTTCCCGTCGGGGGCCCGGTGTGGCCTGTCTGTGTCTCCCTCTTTGGCCGGCGTGGAGGGTCCGTTGTGTGTGTTGTAGTCACCTGGAGTGTGGAAGGAAATGGTGGACAGGTCAGAAGCTTGGCTGGTGGTGTCTGCTTCCAGGAACTGTTGCGCCAGACCTAACTCCTGTGACACCAATTTTGTCTAACTCCAGAATGGAAGCCCAAGGCCAAGATCATAGAATTGAAACTGCCCTTCAGTTGCTCATTCAGAGCACTCATTCATTATCGTTCATCGTCCAACACACATTTGGAAAGCAGATAGCAGGGGACATGTCCTGGTTCTCACTATATTTAAAACTTCTAGGGAGTGGAGAGAGACATGAGACAAAGAAACAAATAAATATATAATATGGCAGGTGGGGACCTGGGTTATGGGGAATTAATAAATCAGGGTGCAGGCAGGAGTGTTGAGAGTTACTAATTTGTAAGGGGCTATCAGGGGTGAGGGGACATTGGATCAGAGAGCTGAAGGAGGGGAGAGGGGCCCTGGGGAGTTCTAATATAGCAGGCACGTGTTGTGTTTATGACTCTATAGATCCCCAAGCCTGAGAATCCCTGGACGGACAGGAGGAACAAAGCACTTATTTACACACAGATGGGCACCCAGCACTTCACTGCTAGAGTTTGGCTATGGTTCAAGTGTGTCCCCCACAAAGGCTCCTGTGATCCCCATGGCTGTGGTGCTGGGAGGTGACAAAAAGTGTGTCCCAGTGGGAGGTCCTCAGGCCCACTGAGGGCATGTCTCTGGAAGGGTCTGGGGCCTCAGCCTCTCTGTCTTCCTCTCCGTCTTCCTACACTTCTGTTGTGATGCCCTCTTCCTACACTTCTGTTGTGATGCCCATCAGCCGTAGGGCCCTCGCCAGAGCTGAGTTGATGCCAATGTGATATCTTTGAATGCCCAGACCTGTGAGGTAAGTAGACCTCTTATCTTTATAAAGCTAGTCAGCCCCAGGAATTGCATTATAGCAATGAAAACAGATGAATACAGTCTCCTCAGAGGTGAAAGAGGGTGTGTGGGAAGAGTACCTACGTCCTCTCCCTATAGATCTTGCATCATTCTCTATTAAAAGCAAGTCTTCTTAACTTTACCTGTTGAGAGAGTTGTCCATCTGAGAATTAAGTGAGATTATATATGCTGGCAGTCAGGACACCACTGAAACGGAGTTCCATTTATACTTGAAAAGACCCACAGATCCATTCAGATCAGCGAGAAGGGGCAGAACAGCTGGGGGAACCTGGGTGAGGTTCCTGGGTGTGGCCTCAAGGCCTCACTGAGAGGCTGCCTCCCTCCTGCCCTTGGGCAATCGCCTAACTGCCCCAGACTAGTAGAACAACATTCTCCCTGTTCTGGTCCTAACGCCCCCACTGAAGTTGTATGGTTCTTTCAGCACAGAAGTTTAAAAACGTGGATTTTTATTTATTTATTTTTATTTTTTAGACAGGGTCTGGCTATGTAGTTCAGGATGGCCTTGAACTCATTATATAGCTCAGGCTGGCCTTGAAGTTTTGGTGATCCTCTCACCTCAGCCTCCCAAGAGCTGGGATTACAGGCATGCACTACTGCACCTGGTTTAAACACATGGCTTTTTATTACACATTACCATCTCTAGTAACTAATGAGGGAACTCAGGCTTAGCGAGGTGACTGGGCTTACTTGCCATATCCTTCAAATCAATTAGTGCCAAATTTGGGTCTGTCCTTGTCACTGAAGAGTGACAAAACTATGAACCAGCGGGGAGGCTTCGAGGACATCCCCTCCCACTTTCTTACTTTCCAGATGCTTGTTTTAGCTCCCAAGTGTATCCTACAGCCTCCATCTCTCTTGTCATAATCTGCAGTTTTGGGATTGTCAGAGGGAAATGCCTTTGTCTAAAAGTACTTGGCCAAGGACAGCTTTTTTTTCCTAAGCTGGAAGGACTATTTCCCTCCAAAACTCAAGGGACTCGACTTTGTTTATTTAATATCTGTAAAACTTCTTAGCAGACTAAGGACATAATTAGAAAAGATGTGATTTCTGAGTTGTCAGGATGGCTAAGCATTCTCCAACTCCCCAGCAGTTTTGGAGCCCAGCATTCCCCAGCAGTGAGCTAGTAGACTCTGTTCAGGAGAAAGAATTTCTTCTAAAGACACGGAGGCTGGACAGCAATGCAATAAGGTCCACCCTGACTTGCTTGGTCATTTAAGGATATCGGAGTTTGGAGAACATTTGTTGTCCTCATTAGAGTCCAGGCAAATATTTTAATAAGGGGCAAATCCACAGTGAGATGTTTGGCAACTCTGGTCAGCACGATTGTGCTGAGATCCAGTCCTGGTTTGTGTATCAGTAGTTCATCCCTTTGGACCCATGAATACCTCCCTTTATTCATGCTTTTTCCAACTTCTGTTGGCCCTTTTCATACAGTGTGAATTTTATATATCTTCTGTCCAATTTAACCTTACATATTTCATATTTTTGATGCTATTGTAAATGGTATTTAAATACATTCTATTTCCCACTGTTGGTTGCTAGTTCATAGACAGAGAATTTCTGTATATTTATCTAATGCCCTACAAGACTGCTAACTTCATGTTTTAGAACTTTTTAGTTCTAATAGCTTTTTTTGCGATTTCTGTCAGATTTTCTACATAGGTGGTCATGTCATTTTATTTTATAAAATTTTGGTTCTTTTATTACATAAATGATTTTGAGGGGCTGGGAATAGAGCAGGTTCCTAATATATGTGAGGCTCTGGGTTCAATCCCCACGACTGCAAAAAACAAAACATGAAAATAAAAAGATTAAGTCAACCTAATTATATCCTTAGGTGAGAAGTATTGTATTTAATTACCTGAGGGAAAGTAAGTTGTTAAACATATTTCCATAACTATTATTTACATTTTCACATCACTTAATACTTTTTTGTAAACTTCAACAACCCTATAGAATGGTTAAGACAGATATGAGGATTTTTAAAATTTGATCAATAAAAATCATATATTTGTAGTGTACAACATGATGTTTTGATATATGGGTACCCTAAAGCAACTAAAATCACAGTAATTAACATATCTATTACTTCACATACTTATCCTTTGTGTGGTGAGAAGACTTAAAATCTACTTTCTTCTGTGGGGGAAAAGAAACCCTTTTACATTGTTGGTGAGAATGAACTAGTACAACCGCTATGGAAATCCGTATGGAGATTTCTCAGAGAACTAAAACTAGAAATTCCATTTGACCCAGCTATTTCCCTTTTAGTTATGTTTCCAAAAGACACAGAGACATCATGTTACAGTGATACATGCATAGCCGTGTTTATAGCTCAACTCATAATAGCTAAATCTTGGAAGCAGCGCATATGTCCATCAACAGATGAATGGATAAAATAAGTGGTATTTATACACAATGGAGAACTATTCTGCTACAAAGAATAAATCTGAGGCATTTGTAGGAAAATGGATATACCTTGAGACCAAAAACTTAAGTGAAATAAATCGGGCACATTAACTTAACTATCACATGGTTTCTCTTATACAAGAAACTCAAAGCATAAATAAAGAGCTAAATAAAGGAGAGATGATAGGAAACAGGAGATAGATCTTTAGCAAATAGGAAAGACCAAGGGATGGAGGGAGGGGGAGAGAAGGGAGGGGAAAGGGACCTAAAAAGATTGAAGCTGTGTTACGTACATGTGCCAACTCCCCATGAGGAATGTAATGATTATGTAGAGCAAACATATACTAGTAAAAGTTTAAAAATTAAAGAACCTACTATCTTAGCAATTTCAAGTATTCAATACATTATTAATAACTATATTCACTATACTGCAATTGATTCTTCCTGTCATGCAGTAGTCTTTGTTTTATACACAGATATCTTTAGTTTCTTCTTCTTTTCTTATTGTACTAGCTGGACCCTCTAGAACAATGCTTAATAGAAGTGATAAAAGGGGACCTCTTGGTGTTTTGATCTTGGGGGTAGCTGTCGGTTTTTGGTAGCTATTTGGTCTATTTGGTCTTCTGTAATAAAAATACCATAGACCGCGTGGTTTAAACAATAGAAGTTTATTTCTCACGGTTTTGAAGCTGTAAAGTCTGAGACCCAGGTGCCATTTGACCCAATTCCCGGTGAGGGCTCGCTTTTTGGCTTGTAAATGGATGTGTTCGTGCTGTATCATCACGTGGCAGCTGGAGGTCATTTCTCTCTGCCCTTCTACTAAAGGTACTAATCCCGTTCTCAAGGGCACCACCCTCGTGAACTAACTACCCGCCCCCCACCCATGGCGTCACACCGATGATAAGAGCTTCACCACAAATCTGGGATCTACCATTCAGTGGGATCTACGATCTACCATTTGGTCCATAACATATGCTTTTTGATAAAAAGAAAACTTCCCCTTTACCTTCTACGTTTAGTTTGGAGTTTGGGAACAGAGGATAGCTCTGTCAAATACTTTTTCTGTATTTATGACTATAATCCACAATTTGTTAATATTGAAAATAATATAAACTGAATTTCACATTTTACCCAACTTTGCATCCCTGGGATGAACCCCACTTGGTTGTGATGTATTAGCCTTTTAAATAGGTTTTTAGACTTGATTTGCTACCATCTTGTTTAGAAATTTTGTATCTATGTTTATGAGGCATATTGGCCCATGGTTTTCTTATGATGTCTTTGTCTGCTTTTGGTATCAGGATAATGCTAGCCTAATAGGATGAGTTGGATGGAAGATTAGATCTTTAGTTTGTAATCTTTCTTCTTTTTTAACTTAGGCATTTAGTGCTACAAATTTCCCTTTCAGTCTTGCTTTCATGATAGCCCATAAATTTTGATATGTTGTGGCTTTATTTTCATTCAGTTTGAAGTACTTTTTAATTTCCCTTTGATTTCTTCTTTGATCCATGTGTTAGGTAGAAGTGTGTTATTTAGTTTTCAAATATTGGGAATTTTCCAGGAATATCTGTTATTTATTACTGATTTAATTCCACCGTTGTCAGAGAACACACTTTGTAAGCCTTGAATCCTTTTAAATGGACTAAAACTTGTTTTATGTTCCAGAATATGAGTCCATCTTGGCAAATACCCCATGTGCTCTTGAGAAGAATGTGTACTTGCTGCTGTTGGACGGCGCTTCCTATACAGTCTGTCACCTCTAGTCTTTTATTCCGGATCCTGTTTTCCTCTCCAGAGAAAATGACTGTTAGGAGTTGCATTTGCATTTTTTTTCCAGAAATTTCCTACGCAAATATAGTGTCTTAGTCCTTTTCTGACTGCTGGGACACAATAAACACCTACAATTTAAAGGAGGAGAGGTCTATTTTGGTTTGTGGGAACAATCCATGGCGTGCTGGTTCCAAGGCAGACAGTATGGCAGAAGGACACGGTGGAGGGAAGCCGCTTATATCATGATGGCCAGGAAGCACAGAGTGAAGCGAAGGGCTGGAGGGCAGGGAGACTGAGCCTTCCAGGTCATGCCCCCTACAATGACTGGCCTCTTCCAGCCAGATCTACCCCCCCAGACAGCAAGTCAGTTATAGCGCAGCCGCGATCCAATTACCTTGCCAAAGCCATGCCTCTAAGCACATGAGACCTAGAGGGACATTCTCAATCTAAACCACAACATCTGAACCTAGACTTAAGCAAGAGGCAGACTTATCCTGTGCAGGAAGTTCTGCCTCTTTTTTTCTACAACTGAGCTCTACCCCGAGCGGTCTGTGTCACTCTTTTTAAAAGCTCTATGGTCGCCCACTGGTAGAAGCCCCATTGCATATCTGACTTGGTTCCTGTGAATGGATATCCAGGATGTTCCTGTCTTTTGGTATGATGATGCTACCATAAATAATTTTTTGAAGTGTATCTTCACAGGAGTTTATAAATTCTTATATGCTGAACTGTTGGGTGAAAGGACGCATGTATTTTAAATTTTGTTAGATGTTGCCCAATTGTATGGAAGAGTCTTGTAAGTTTCTTCTGGAGAGATTAAAAAATTCTTTTGGCTGAGGAAGACAATTTAAAAGCATGTGGGCTCTTCCTGTCTCAGTGCACATGCAATTCGCCAGCCTCTGAAGCTTGGGAACGCTCGCTTGATAGCATCCTGGATCACTTCAGAACCAGAGGTTTTATGGAAAAGTTTAGAAGTAGGCATGAGTGTGTGTACGTGTGTGTGCTGCACACATATACATGTGCATACATGCCCTTCCTTTATAACAGACACGGGGAAAGAGGCCAGAGACCTCGGTTAGAGCTGACAATTATTTACGTCTTTGGATTTTATGTGAGCTTGTTAGACACGCAGTAAAAGCCATCTCAACCACTTATTGTTGGCTCTTAGACCAAGGGATCAATGAAGAACAGGGGGAAATAATAAAGAAACATTTCAAAGAGACACAATGAGCCCTTATGTTTGCTCCTGATGGGGAGCAAAGATGACCTTGGCACAGAACCCACATTCCTGGAAGGAGGTTCACCTTCGAGTTATGGATGCAGAGCGGCAACTACTCAAAGTGTGTCTGCTTATTGTTCCTCTCTTCCCTGGTTTATCACCAGCCTTTTGTTTTTCTCTTTTGCTGAACCCAGTCTGTAGAGGCCACATTCTGAAAAGCAGCTTCGCCAAAGACAGTTCAGGATTATGAGGAAGAATCCTTGTTAGACTTCATATTCTTCAAAGAGAGCAATTTGGAAGTTGCTAAATAGGTACCGTGTGCTCACGAAATACTCTGGAATCAAGTCACAACGACCAAAGTCAATGCTCAAGCCCTAAACTTCCTCAAAAGTTGACTTAAAATGCTTGGCCATGTTGTCTCCATTTGTCTTCAAATCAAGGATACTCCCCTCTACCCAAATGGAACCAGTAGTCACACCAAGAAGCTCTGGAGCAAAAGAGGTGTGTCTTCCCCATCGTTTCTCTAACCATCAGCCAATAAATACGAATGGACGTCCACACACCAGTGGGCCACTTAGCTTCCACAAAGCCACAGGGTGTTAGTAGGTGTCAGAAAAGAAGACGAATGAACAAATCTCAGGGATACCACTTCGCATGTAGACATTCTGCTTACTGCTGTCGTGTGATGTAACGTGGACAAGCACACAGTATCTCATGAGAGGGAAGCCGTGTGCCCAGCAGATCTGTACAGGGAAGAGGTAGCTTCGTGGGATGGTGAGTCATTTTCCCAGGACGGAGCTACCAAGGTCTATGACGGCAGAGGGGCCAGGACACAGGCACTGAGCATGCAGCTGCTCGTCATCTGGTGGGAGCCGTCACAGGGCTGAGGGCCTCTCTTGTTTTGGTTCACTTGGTGTCTCTTCTGTCTTCTGGTTACAGTGTTCATGTTTCTTTGGGAACCCCGCTTTCCTTCATCTCCAGTCCATGAGGTTTGGGTGGGTGATGCCAACTCTAACTGTGGCTATGGGCGAGACCTGTGTGCTGTTCCATTCTAGCCTTCTGCTCTGCTGGCCACAGAGATGGTTCGGGAGGAGCAGTGACCTGAGCTGGGACAAGTGTCACTTGTGGGGTTCCTGCAGGGACTGTGAGGAAGGAGAAGTCCCTCTGTGGGGGTGGATTTAGGGGCAGGACTGAGTCCTGCTTGGCTGGTCACCATCCTGGCCACCCAAGGGGAGGAAGGAGCCTCCTTCAGCGTGACATGAGCCCAGGAGACCACAGAGCCAGAGAAGAGAGAGTCCCTGGACCTCTCTTGACCCCCCGGCATCTTGGTTACATGTACCTAAAAATAATTCTTCCTCGTCCTCTTTCTCCTTCTTCTTCCTCTTCGTTTTCTTCCTCCTCTTCCTTTTATTCTTCTCCTTCCCTTCTCCTTCTTTCGCTTAGACTAGATTTTTTTATCTTCTGAGGCCAGACAGTCCTGGATAATATGTGAGGTGGGAAGTGCGGTTTCCTAAAATTGTGCTATTAGAAACGAACATGCTTAAGGATTATGTGGAGAATCCTGCAATTCTTGAGGCTCCTGAAGCACAATATCTGAACTCCTCTTAGAGAATCAAAAATGCCTTCTGCTCTCGGTGGGTTTTAGATGATATATTCTCAACTGTGCATGGCCAGTGAACAGCATGAGCACTGGTTATGGAGTCCAACAGGCCTAGGTTCAAATCCTGGTGCCACCAGTTACTAGCAAGTTACTTAGCATTCTGATCTTGGAAAAAGGTGAGTGTGTAATACGAAACCTGTTTGTGAGAATTATGACTTTCCTTATAATAGTTTGTAAACATATATTTGTGTGATTATTTGTATACTGTCTACAAAGAGCAAGTCTATGCTATATATATCATTTATTTATAATTTCTCAAACTAAGGAGTGCTTGGAAAACAGCTGGTGCTTAAAATATTTGTTAGTAAGTATATAAGTAAGTGATTAAAGAGACTTCACAGGCACTTGGCATTTAATATGAGTTTCCTTTCCTTTTGGACCGGGGCTCACAAGCTCCAAGGCCTACATGGGCTGGGCAGACCATGAACGTGAGGTGAGCTGGTGGGATGTGGAACCCTGTGTGTCCCACCCTGTGTGTCACTTCTAAACTGGGTGAACGTACTTAGTTTCAACTAAGCATTGTTCCTTGGGAATGTGGCTAGAGTGGCAGGCTCTTTCGAGAGAAGCCAGAAATGAGAATTTCTAGGTAAAATATTCTTCTTTTAAACATGGGTGTAATTATACACAGAGAGAGAGAGAGAGAGAGAAAGAGAAAGAGCGAGGGAGGGAGAGAGGTCAGCACACATGTGAGGGATGGATGGATTCAGACCCCGGAGAACTAGTTCATTCTACAGAAACCTGCATTCAGGTCCTTTCCTGGTGTAGGAGCTCAGACTCCTGCCCAGTGAAGGTGACCGTACATATATACTGGACATTGGCTTATATGAGAAACCCGAAGTATAAACGTAAAGAGCAAAATAAGAGACAGATAATAGGAAACAGGAAGATAGGTCTTTTGCAAAAGGGAAGGGGATGCAGAGATGGAAGGCAGGGACGGAGAGAGGGGAAGGGGAAAGAAAAGGACATAAGATGTGTTATGTGCACGTGCTAATTCCCCACAATGAATGTAATCATTACGTACTGCAAACATGTACTAATAAAAATAAAAAATAAAAAAAAACAAAAACAACATACCGGCCAGCGGCTCCGAAGTCTGGGTAGGGACGCTGTGGGATGCCTCCTGGAGGACGTAGGTGGATGTGGAGAGGGGAGAAGGGCAGATGCTGCTGGCTGGGACGTAAGGAGGGTTGTAGGATGAGCTGTAATACTGGGGGTACTGGCTCTGAGGGAAGCCAGGGTAGGAAGGATAGTCCTGGGAAAAAAACAAAACAAAAAGCCCCCAAGGATATGAGTGAGGAAGCCTGTTTGCTGGGGCCTCATCAGCCAAGTCCCTCTGTCCCTTTCCTCCACTGAAATAAAAACTCTCCGAGGGCAGGCACTGTCTGCAGTTTGGTTTTCCCAGAAACAGGCTGAGATGAGGATTCAAGTGCAGGAGTGTATGCAGAAGGTGAAGGAGACAGCAGGAGGGGAGAGGGAAGCGAGGCCGCCAAGGGAAGGAGGCAAGGCAGCCCTGCCCGGGGTGGCTTCTCCAGTGGGCGAGCAGGGCTGCTGGCACTGGGGAACAGCAGAGATGGAGTAAACGCCCATCTCAGGCTTGCCTCTCCAGGGGCCTGGTGTGGGTGCTTGCCAACCAGCGGCGGGCTGTTTTGGCAGGTCTCCCCGGAGGCTTACTTCCCTGGTACTTTCTGCTTGCTCTTTGCTGGAGGTCAGCAGATGGCCCCAAAGAGCAAAGGTGTGGCTCTGACAGAGTGTCTGGGTCACTGTTGTGTCCCTAGCACCCAGCATACACAGTAACTCAGTGGATACTGACCACATCTAGGAGCGAGGAAGACCGCACATACCCAGGAGACCAGGAAGCATTTCAGGTTCTTGAGAAGATGCAAACAGCAGCACCAGCCTAGCAGAGGGCCTGGCAAATTCTACGGAGGACCATGGAGATCAATCCAATGGACGCCCAGTGCCTTTGATCAAGCCTTGCTCAATTAAACAGGCCAGGCATTCTGGCTTTCCCCTGAGATTAACGCTCCAGACAAGCCTGATATTGCCGTAAACCAGCGCGGTGGCACTCTGGCCCCATCCCAGATCCACTGAGCCAGATCTTCCAGCTGGTCTGTGTTTTTGATAAGTTCATATAGTAAATGGACAAGCACCCAAGGGGTCGAATCACACCCTGAGAAGTACTGTTTTACTTATAAGTATTTTTATCTATGCATGCAAATCACTGGAAATATATGAAAATAACAACTTCTGTATTTTCCAAGTTTTAGTTACTCAGATTCTTCAGTTCACTGAAGAAGAACTAGTGCCTCCTTATATTTAAATGTGTTAAAGAGCCCATCTACTGTGCGGTAGTTTTGCTTGAACACTAGATTGAAGGCGTGTTGACCTTTAGTTTTGAAATAATTTTTGACTTGCACCAAAGGTGTGTAAGTAGCACCCAGAGTGCTAGTACACCTGCAGCAGGTTAGTTCTTAATTAACTCTGTAAATGACAACACAGTAGCCAGCACTTATCTTTATGAGCTGGCCTTGGTCGGTTTAGTAAGCGTTTATGAAGCCCCGACTGTCTGCGCAGCCCTCGGCTGTGGGGACGCAGAGGGAGCTGATACGCTCAGGATCCCTCGAGGCTCCTGGTCTGGGAAGAGCACACGCTTTTGCCCTCACAGTCCAGATTCAACAGACAGCGGGGCCTGGGGCTCAGGTCAAGACAAAAGTACATCACCACGATACCTTAGAAATCCAATGAGATTTTCCAGGGACCTTTGCACAACCTGGATCCCATAGTCTCCAGACTCAGGGACCAAGAGGCCAGGTTTCGGGTGGGCATTGTGGGTGTGTTCGGGCTCTCCGGTGCCCTGATTGAAGGGAATATTTTAGGAAACTGCTGCGAAAAGAACTGGCAGGGAGCCACGTGTACCTGGTGTACTGTCCCGAATCCGGCCGTGTTGGTCAGTCCATTTGCTCCTTGGTAGAGCCCAGCTGTGCCTACGGGAAGGAGGAACAGGGGTGGGTTAGGTTTCTTACTGTCACAGGGAGGGACATGGAGGGAAAGGAGATGGCGGCGAGGTGGGGTCTTCAAGATCTGAGGCTGGGACAGAACCTGTGACTTTGCTTGCCAAATCTTTCTGAACCTCAGTTTCTTCAATAAATGAGGAAAATAAGTAGCAGCTATTTTGAAGGCTTATGGTGAGAAATAAATGAGTTGTGGATACAACAAGCTCATTAATGAATTATTTATTTTTAAAAATTGTAGTAAAATACTCGTAATGTAATATTTACCATCTTAAAAGTTACCATCTTAACTATTTTACAGCCCACAGCTCAGTGGTATTAAGTACATATACACTATTGTGCAACCATCAACGGTGTCCATCTCCAGAACCTCTTTCATCTTGTAAAACTGGATCTCTGTCCCCATTAAACAACTCCCTCACCCCTGCCCTCTGGCCACGGCCATCCTCCTTCTTGGCTTATGGGTTTGATGAGTCTAGAAACCTCATATAAGTGGAATCATATGGTATTTATCTTTTGTGGACTAGTTTATTTCACTTAGCACAGTGTCTTTAAGGTTCACTCATGCTGTGGCGTGTTAGAATTTCCTTCCCCTTTAAGGTTAACAGTCCACATTTTGTTTATCTGTTCATGAGTAGGTGGACATGTGAGTCATTTCCACCTGTTGGCTATTGAGAATAATGCTGCTATGAACATAGGTGTACGGATACCTCTCTAAGACCCTACTTTCAATTCTTTTGAGTATATACCCAGAAACACAATTGCTGGGACACATACTAGTTTTATTTTTGAAAATCTGGAGGACTCTCCATAGTGTTTTCCAGAGACTTCACTACTTTATGTTCCCACCAACAGTGTATAAGTGTTCCGATTTCTCCTCATTGTGCCAAGGTTTATTATTATTATCACTGTTATTATTACTATCATTTCTAGTAACTATCCCAACCAGGGTGAGAAGGTAATAATTATGTTTTGAATAAAGTGAAATGACTTTACCTGTCTGAACATCAGCTGCACCGTGTACAAAGTGGGAACCAAAGTGTTGCTGTTACTTCTGGTGCTGCCAGAAATGCTACTGGCCACGTAAGTGAATGAATGCATGAGTGGGGAATCGTTGGAGATAGGGAAGACAGGAAGGAGCAGAGACAGGAGCAGAAAGAGGCCAGGAAGGGGGGACAGCCAGGGGGAGCAGTGTGACCTTGACAGGTTGGAGAAACACAGAAAGGGTGGGGAGGGCAGGAGCCGAGAGAACGGGGACCCAGCAACAGCGGCAGTGGCCTCGTGAGTGTCAGGTACCATCTGAACTCTATGGGAAAAAGACATGCAGACAGGTTGAGTAAGTGTCTGAGGCCACGTGGGTAGTGAGTGGGGTCAGCTGGGACAGGACCCCAGATGGGCTGGTGGCTTGTATCTGTTTCTGATAGGCTTTGGGCTGCCTCTTTTGCTTCTTTTAAAATTTGATATTGGGGTATGACCTATGTACTATAAAATTTTCCATTGTGCCAGTTCAATGATGCATACAGTAAAGTGGTCCGACTGTGTGGCTGTCTCCATGACCCAGTTTTAGAGTATTTCTGTCACCTCCAAAGATCCCTCCCACCTGTCTGCAGTCAGGCCTGGTCCCCGGCATCAAGCAGCCGCTGTCCTCTTGTTGGTTCTCTAGAAAATTTTCTGGCAATTCATGGAATCCTACAATATATGCTTGTTTGTATCTGACCCTGTTCACTTCTCAGGGTGCTTCAGAGGCTTGTCCACGGTGTGGCATGCGTCAGCAGATCATTTCTTCACATTCCTCATTAGTATTCCACCGTATACTACATGGTGCGACATCCGAGTTTGGGCTGTTATGGGTGAGGCCGTGATGAGCATTGTACTAAGGACACACACACACACCTTCACTTCTCTCAGCTCCCCAGGAACAGAACTGGGAGCCTCACGGCAAGTGTTTGCTCAACTCTAGAGAAATGGCCAAACTGTTTCATAGTGTGGTTGTGCCAGCTTACATCTCCACAGCCAGGCATGAGAGTTCCAGTTTCTCCAGCATTTGGTAGTCCTAGTCACTTTGATTATAGTCTAGAATAACTATATCTAGTGGCATCTTGTTTGGGTTTTAAGGACTATGTTTCTGATGACTAATGATGTCGGACGCTTTCCATGGTGCTTATTAGCTATTTGCATGTTATCTTTGATGAAGCACCGGTTCAGATCTTTCACCTAGCCAGGGGAAGGGGTGCAGGCCCCTTTCCCACGTACGTGGATACCTGAGGCAAGAGGGTCTCTTGAGACCACGAATTCAACACCAGCCTGGGAAACACAGTGAGACCCTGTCTTTAAAAAAATCTTTTGCCCATTTTTTAACAAGTTAGATTTCTCTCCATATTACTGAGTTGTAAAAGTTCTTTATATATATATATATATATATATATATATATATATATGTTATGGATACGGGTCTTTTATTAGGTATACGATAAATGTAAATATTATCTCTCAGTCTGTAGCTTGTCTTTTCAGTTTCTTAATGGTGTCTTCTGAAGAGAAAAGTTTTAAATTCTCAGCTTTTTCTTTTAGGGGCCTGTTTTTATAGCATTAGCTTTTACATTTAGGTCTATGATCTAACAAGTTACTCTTCATATATGGTGTGCGGTTAGGGCCTAAATCATCTTTTCTACAACTGTATACATGGTTGTTCCATCTCCACTATAAAAGGCTATACTCTCCCCTGTTGAATTACTTGGCACCTTTGCCAAAAGTTAATTGATCATAAATGTTAGGTTTATTTCTGGGCTGTTTCACCAATTCATCTATCTTATAGCAATTTCATCCTGTCTTGATTACTTTACAGCAAGTATAATTGGTGCAACTGGTAGCTACTATAGTAAGCTTTGGAGTAAGTTTTGAAACCACGTGGTTTAAGTTCTCCAGCCTTATTCTTTTTTAAAATTGTTGTGATGTCTAGTTACCCTGCATTTCCATATACATTTTAGAATCAGCTTGTCCACTGCTACTAAAAAACAGCTGTGATTTGGGCTAGGACTGAACGGGACTGATTCAGGAGGTTAGTATTTGATGTCAGAGGATTTTAATCAGGGACTAAGACAACTACAAGCACATTTCTCACTGCTACTACTCATTCACACTAGCCGCGGGGTAGAAAATAGGTGGGTACACAAAGGAACTATGAATCTTGAAACACCATGTTTCCAGAATCGTGGGGCTGAAATGACTCCAGGGGTCTTTCTAGGGATGGAACAGGAGAAGATAAGTGGACACCTCCGAGAATGTCCAGGAAGATGGTCCATCTGGACCAGAAGCTTTCACCGCTTGCTGCATTAGCATCTCCCAAGGCATTAAAACATGACAACAGTACAACAGCTCCGCCCACACAGAGTCTGAGTCAAGTTAGTCTAGGGTGGGTTACAGGCATCGATATTAGAAAACAAAAATACTCTCAGAAATTCTAACTGACAGCAAGAAGTGAGATCCCAGAGCCAGTACCAAGTCCTTTATTGTCCAAATGGGGAGACTGAGGTCCAATGAGGGAGGCAAATGACGCTGAAGCTGTTACAGAGACTGGAAGGTGAAGTGGACTCAGCCTGTCTCCTGCATCTTGGCTCAGTACCTTTCCAGGGCAGCACATAAAAGAATGAGCCCCACAAACACGCTGAGGCCACGAATCCGCTCCTCATGCATGCTTCATCCACTCACGCATCCAACAGACTTCTGAGTGCTTCATGCACCTAGCACCGAAGCAGGCATGTTGTGCAGCATCTCGCTGCTGCCTCATGCCAGTCCCGAGGAAGGTATGACACCTCTTCCCGTTTTCTACAAAGAGCAACTGAGCCTTCAGAAGGCAACCTGCCCGAGGCCATAGGACCGGCAGGCTAAGGAGTTGAGATTCATTCTGTTATTTGTTAATTCAAGCAAAATGTGCTGAAATGGGAAAACAATTCAAATGACTGATTTCTCATTGGGAGTCATGGAGGTCAGAAGGAAGAGGCACCATATCTTAAGAACTTTCCAGAAAAAACTATCAGCCCAGAATTCTCCACCCAGAGACAACACTCTTCAGGAATGAAGGGACAATCAAGGCATTCTCAAGAAAAGAGAACCGGATCCCACAGATCCACCCTGAAAGTCCTTGAAATAGAAAGGAGATGATTATTTAAAAAATCTTCAGGAAGAAAGAAAAAAAATTTTTAAAAGAGTGAAGACCCAGGTGTATAATGGTCACACAAGATAGTCCCTCTCTGTGTGGTCATGCCAACCCCTCAGTACACAGTTGGGGCACTTGATTCAGTTTGCTATCACATTTTAGGAATCATTTTTTCAGATGTGTGAAGTATTTACATGGCTCCAAAGTCAAATCTACCAGATAAATTATATTCCTGTCTTGGGTGCTGAGAAGGAAGTACAGAAACCTCCAGTATGCTGCTTTCCTAGAGGGTCCGGGGACATAATAGGGGGCTCTGCTTCCCACAGGGGAAGAAGTGAGGTCAGGGGAGGCTTCCTGGAGGAAAGGACACTGCTGGATGAAGAGAACAGAACCAGGAACACAGCCACACCAGGGCCTTCTCTCCCCATCTCCATCATGTGGAGGCTTAGCCAAGGCCCCGGGTTTGTCCACACCACGTGGCATGCTGGGCTCCCACCGTCATCATGGCCTGCCCAGACATGGACAGCAGAGGTCCTAGGCCAGCCTCTTCCACTCAAGGTCACCTGTTTGGTGACCATGGTGACGCTACCCACCGGGGCTTAGGGAGGCACCTGCCCAGGAAGACTTCTGGGATGTGTTTTCCTGTCTCTTCTGTGTAAACTCAGACGATGACTCAGGGCAGGTTGGGAAACAAGCGGGCTGTGGTCTTGTCCCTTGTATCCTTTCTCCGAAAGCGCCTTTTGTTTATTTTCATCTTGTGACCCAGGGTCACCTGCGATGGACAGCTGAACAAACGGCAGTGTGAGGACAGTCACGGAGCCCCTGCAGCGAGAAATCCGTCGTGTGTAGAGGACCAGGAAGAGGGGCCCTGGAGCCCCAGAAGGCTTGTGCCATAGGACACGGTCTCTGGAGGATTCTACAGACGCACCCTTGGTTCTGGGGTGTTCAACACAGACACTTCTGATTGGTCCAATGGCCAGTGAGGCTGAGGAGTGAGGAGTCGATGAGGGAAACATCCCCTTTCAAGGTGATATTGGAAGGACCTGCTGGGGGTCCCCCGCCCCGGCCGCCAAGCGCAGCCTGCCCAGGACTAGGAGGGACCAGCATGTGAGGAGAGAAATACAGAAATCGAGAGCCAGTGTGTGGAGACCGCCAAAGAAATTCCACAGAGTAACTTAGTATCTGTTAATTCTAATCATAACAAATCAGGCTTGTAACTTATATAAATATCTTTTCAAAATTTCATTGCTTTAAATAGTTTTCTAAATTTCCTTGCTTCTCAACTTTTTAAAAATTATTGCCACCAAGGATCCCTTTTAAACATTATCCCCCAACTGTCCCTCCTCCAGTGAAGGTTAAAGATATCGAATGTCTCTTTAGGCTCTCTGAACCACACTCCCAGTCTTTCTTTAATTTGATTTTGAGTTAGGATTTCTCTAAACTGCCCAGGCTGGCCTCAAATCTGTGACCCTCCCGAGCTGTTGGGATTACAGGTGTGGACCAGCAGGCCCTACTATTTGTATTTTATGCATAAAAAAAAAATTACATGTTTTTGCTCCCCCAAGAATCATGTTTTTGCCCCCTGGGGAGCATATATTGCCCTCACCAAGAATACATACCCTAGTGATTAATTTCTTCGTGTTCTGCACTAAATGAAGGGACAGGCCTGCTGTGTCACTACCCCGAGAGTGAGAAGTAAGGGCTGGACACTGGGCTCAGGCGCTCTGTGCAGTGGCTCGCCAGACGCTGCTGTCTGCCTGTCATCAAGCTGGGGACTGTGACTCAGCTGATTGAAACTCCGTGTTGGAAAATCCTATTCCTCAGCGGAGAGCGTGCGAGCTGAAACCTGCCGTTCCTCCACACCCACTAGGCGGCCATCACGGCAATGAAAATGGAAAAGACGTAGACTGTTTGGATGTGAAGACACTGTGAGCCTTGCACATTGCTGGTGGGGAGGTCACAGGCTGGGGAAAGCGGGTTCCTGAATCCTTAGAGTCACTGTGAGAATCACCGGATGACCCGCCCGCTGTGCTTCCGGTGTGTACCCAAAAGACAGAAGAGGAACATGAAAAGGAAACCCGCGCAGCCATGCTCACCATGGCCGAAGGTGGCAACGGCCCAAATGTCCTCTGGCAGATGAATGGATAAGCAAAATGTGGTACAGGTCTGACATCCCTCATCAAAAATCTTAAGTCTGAAATGCTCCGAAGTCCCAAACTTTGTGAGGGCCAACACGATCCCACAAAGGGAAAATTCCACACTATGAAATGTTGTTCTGTGCACAAACTTATTACAAACATTGTGTTCAGATTGTGTGTATGGATATGAAACACAAAGGAATTTCATATTTAGACATGCATATTACACATACTCAAATATTCCAAAATACGAAAAAAGTTCAAAATCTGAAACACTTCTGATCCTAAGCATTTTGGATAAGGGATACTCAACCCATATATCCATATAATGGAATATTATCCAGCTATAAAAAGGAAAAAACACCGATACTTGCTATAGTATGAGCGAACCTTGAAAATTACGCTAACAACAACAAAAAAACAGACACAAAAGCCACGTATTGAATGATTTCCATTTATGGGAGTTATGCAAGAGCAGGAAAACTCACAGAGACAAAAAGCAGCTGAGTGATTCCACGCATGGAAGGGAGAGGGAATTAGGAACGCTGGGTGCGGGGTTTCCTTTGGGGGTAAACAAAATGTCTCGGAACTAGACAGTGTGGATGTACCCGATGTCACTAAAGTTTAAAATGGCTAATTTTATGTTATGGGAAATTCATCTCATTTGAAAAACAGAATAAAACTGTTGTCTTGACTGGCTCCCCACAGTGCCCCACAGGCTGTTCCTCCTGGCCAGGCAGCAAAGGAAGAGCCCAGAGGGGCCCAGAAAGGTCAGGCTCCTCCTCCTGCACCCCCTGGGCCTCCAGGCCTTCTGCTCTGAGAGAAGCCAGTGTCTGAGTCGCTCAGATTTCTTCAGCCCCCACCTCAGGCAGGGGACAATTCTCCATCCCTGTGGCACCAACCTTTCCCACCTTTTCCTTTCCTTTTGCTGGATTATGCCACCACTAGCCAGGCAGGCTGTAATTCATGTACAAAGGCCTCCTGGGTGGTGGGGGACAAGCCAGGCCCAGCATTTCAGGTTGTGGTCATGTGTGAGAGGTGGCATGGACTTTCCTGAGGCCACAAAACAGCTGTGGCATGTGGAAACTGCTTGTCATACGCATGAGATTTTGGATCTTTCCGAATGTTCTTATTTGAAAAGAACCACCCTCCTTTACTTCAGCTGCCAGGAAGGGCTCCTGGGGGACGCATGGCCAGCACCTCAGAGTGAGTGTGCTGACTCCTCCTGTTTGCCCAATGCCTGGGACATTGCATGAAAGAGTCAGGTGACCTCCTTGCAAACCCAGCCCCAGCTGTGCAATCAAAGAGGGCACTTGGGGGTGGCCCATTACATTCCAGAACCATTTTACATGCTAGAGTGGACAGTTAAAAAACCCCACCTATAGGAATATGTTTAATGGATACTAAATAAATAATGCTCAGGCTGTGTGCCTGTTCTGGAAAGTTCTCCTCGGCTTCTGTGCCGAGAAACTGTTCCTGTGGTGGCCCAAAGTGGACGGTATGGTGTCCCTGCTGCATCCTCCTCTGGTTACCCCCCACCATGTGGTCATGTGTGAGAGGTTGCTGAGGAGCAAGGCCAGTGGGCTGAGGCACAGCTTGGAGACATCACTGGCTGGGGACTCTTCCTTCCAGGCAGTGCCATCATGGTCACAGATCCTGAGCTGGGGCACAGCAGGCCGGGCAGCAGCAATAGCAGGAAGGAGCCACCCCAGTCCTGTGGCCCACAGTGTAACCCTGGGAGTCTGGGAGGGCCTGAGTGCAGGTTGAGCTGCTTGTCGCTGTGGTTCTCTGCTTCTAAATGTCTGAGCCTTTGGGGACCAGGATGTGGCTCACTGCACGTGACCAGCATGCCACTCGTACCCCAGGCACCTGGCTGGGTGGCTGACCCATCTGGAGCCGGTCTACACTCTGCGGCCTCTCACTTGGTGCTGCAGCGACATCTGATTGCTCTTCATGGTTCTTACTCTCGCTCTCGGCTTTGGATCGAGAGATCACAGCCCAGGGCTTGTCCATGCACTGACCCCACTGGTGCCCTAAGTGGCTCAGTAAGAAATGGGGGGGAGCAGGATCTTCTGAAGGAGGGGCTAGAGCACTGGAAAAGGCAAAGGGAAGAGGGAGTGGGGAGAGAGAAAATGAGAACGAGCATGGAGTCCTGTACAGAGGGGCACTGGTCTCCGGACTCACACAAGGCAGCCCACAGAGCAGCAAGACCCCAAAACAGGAACAGCTCTGTGACATGTACGTAGGCGGCGCTCAACACCTCACAGGCCCTGCGGGTGACAGGGGGAGAGGAAGCTGGTTCAGGCAGTGGTGAACAGACCTGGTGTTGGCGAGCAACAACAGGGAGTGGTGGGGACTGTGGCACACTGGGGTGCACAGGCTCCACCTACGGGGGATTTTGTGGCAGACACAGTCTGACTCCCCAGGAGGCACTGCTGATCTCTTCCTGCCTCGTTACCTTCTTCTGACAGAGGATGGCGGAGGCAACTTGCTTTCCCAGCCTCCCTTGAAGCTTCAGGATGGCCGTGTTATCTCATTTTGCCCATGGGTGCTTCTGGGAAAGACTTTTGTTTTGTTCCTCTGTCCCTTTATCACTGGACTCCTCCCCTAACCGTGTGAGGATGTAAGATCTGGAGTTACAGCAGCCATCTTGGGATGTGAAGCCATGAACATAAAAGCAAAAGTTCCCCATGCTGAGGCTGAAGCTATGAAAGGATAAAATGAACCTGGTCTTTGAAGATATAACTGAGATGCTAATAAATCTTGGGATCCAGACATCTTGTTAAATACACAATCAATGTGATAAAGGCTTAAGCCAATGTTGTTTGTGCTTTTTATTATTTGCAGCCCAAAACATTCCTACCTGAAACTATCTTACTCAGCCCCAGCCAACCTCTGTCACATAAGAATGTGATCGAATGTGGCCAGAGCTTCTGATTTTTGAAGAAAAGTCAGAAACCTGGATTTGTACATGAAACGTCCCAATTTTTCACTGAAGGCAACAAATGCAAATGAGTTAGACAGAAAAGGAACAAATACAAACAAATTCCAAAACAAGCGACAAGGACAGGTTTATAGGGTGTGGCCTACAGTTTCCAGATGTGACCTCTGGTCCAGTCAGATAGAACAATGAAAGATTCCCGCGCCCCAGTGTGGTAAAGACACAGCTATTAAGTGCTCCTGGTCCAAAGGACCTCGTGGACCAATGCCGATGCCGAGACGCTCCTATTTCACTGATCTGTGGTCTTCTGAGATTTACGGGAATAAATACATCCCGGCAAGGTAAAGAAGGAAACCCACTTGGGGAGGGTTGAACAGCGGAGTCCAAGAGAAGAAGAGCTGCAGGGACACCTAGGTTGTGTTCTGACACCAACAGGCATCTGCAGCCTGTGTGCCAGGAAGGGACATCCCCTCCATCCTGCCGTGGGGGTGCTGTTTGGCTGACTTTCCCATCCCCCGCCTTGCTGCACAAGCAGGGCCACTGGCCACATCTGTGTTTGATAACATCAGCTGCTGTGTGTCACAATGGCCTCATTCACAGGTAGCATAAAGCATAGTTAACTGGTCATAAAACCATCGGCATTCCTGAGAGCGCCACTCCAGAGAGCTGCCTTGTCCCCTGCGTCCCTCCCTCACGGTGGGCACAATGTGGGGCAGGATGGGGAGGAGGGTGGGAAGAGCGGCAGGGCGGCAGAGGGTGAGCTGCGACACTCTGGCCACAGGCGCCGGCTTGGGGAGAGGACAAAAACAGTGCCAGTGAAAAGGTGCGAGCCGCAGGACAGTGAGGCCACTCCCGGCTCACGTGAGGCTGAGGTGCTGATTTTGGAGGATTCATGCATTTGGAAGCTCCCAGAGCAGAGCTGGAGGACAGCAAGGAAGAGGTGGGGACAGAAGATTCCAGCAGGGAAAGGGCACAGTGCAGCCCGGAGAGGTCTTCAGGGGCTGAACCACACAGGGCGGCGGGGGAGGGGGGGGCGGCGGGGGTGTCACAGCAAGGCACTATGATCGATTTCTGATTTCGCTGGGACGCCTGCGATGGAGGCTTTTAAACGTGCAGGGATGCGACCTGCACAGGGCAGTGGGGTCGGGCGGACGACCAAATGTTTGGCTTTACCCAGGGTGGCAGCAACACATCAGGGCTCACGGCAGATCCCTAGACCAAATATTCTTCCTGCCACAGATCTCACCTGGAGGGATCTTGGGAATGTTAACCCATAAAGACTAGAGTTTCTGAAACAAGTTACACACGTTGGAAAGTGATTTTCACTCTCTCGTCCCAGGAAAGACAGTGAAGGAGAGATAGATGCTTTATACTTCTCTGGTTGATATTTGGCGGAGATAAAGCATGTGATCTAGCCTGGAGTAATCAGTGCACCACAATCCTCTGACCACAGTGATGTCTTTGGGGGTGTGCACCTGACCTAAGCCAGTCTAATGAAAGGGAATCTCAAGAGGCTGTATGATGAAGAGGCTGAAACTGCTGCAGCCACTTGGTCACCACGAGAGAAAAGTATGTCAAAGAAAAGCTGCCCCACATATTCCCTCTATGAGAGACAGGGAGAGAGAGAGAGAGAGAGAGAGAGAGAGAGAGAGAGAGAACAAGAGAACATTTTATTGACATTGTTGACTGTGGATCTATCTGTGCCTGAGGCCAGTAACACTGGAGTTTTCAGTTTAGGGTGGTTCACATTTCATTGCGTCTGATAGAGCCCTAACACAGGTAACAACCAGAGAGAGACGGGAACTAGGAAGCCAGCTGATACTCCCCGACTGCGACCTGGAGTCACAGAAAGAACCCCGAGAAGGGCACCCTGCTCAAGTTGTGCTTGGCCCATACGCAGGTGTTGCGCTTGGGTGAAGAGCGCTGGGCACTCTTGGTTCTGTCTCCGTGGCTGGAAGGCAGCACCTCTGCACAGTGCGCCTGTCTGTGGCCAGCGCCTCACATGTGGCACAGATGCAGCTGGGCGCCGGGTCTCCCAGTGACCCCAGCAGTCTGGCTTAAGTCTGATCATGATGCTTGTGGCACTGCTTTTCCTTGCAGGTGCCACAAAGGCCCTCCTGGGGAGAAGTTCTCATCCTGCATCCTCAGTGGGGACCTCTAGGGACCAGAAGACCTAATCTTTGTGTGCACACAGCACTGGTGAAGTGCTGGCATGAGGACAGAAGCACTGCATGTCCAGGCATCGCCACCTCGGTAACCAAGGGGGCATTCGAGGGACAGTGGGAGGCCTCCAGTCTCCTCTTTCCTTTCTCTTTGTAATTTCATTTAGCAACAACGTCCGAAAAGAATCCTTGGGGTGGGAGTGGGGCAGGGTAGGGAAACAATGAAAAGTAGGTTGAGAAGGTGTCTTATACCCACCACAACAGTGAGTGGCCCCCTGGTGGCCTCTGCAGCCCTGGGCCAAGTGCTGGGGACACTGTGAGGCTGCCATAACTAAACCCTTCCCAGCAGACAGCCAGAGATGTTTTGTGTCTCCTGCTTGTACCGAAAATGTGGACGCAAGAAACGGGAGCCCTAGGATGACCCGTGTTGTCATCTAGGGTCCCTTCGGCGGCCAGGGAATCCACTCACAGGATCTGCAGGTGGGCCAGGCCCCACCCCCTGCCCCTTCTACTCACTCCATGCTGGAGCTGGAGTTGGGAAGACGGGACTGCGCTCCGGCGTGCCTCACACATCACTCTGAATTTGATGTTTCTCACGTCTCTCCTGCACAGCATCACGATGGTGCACAGCTCGTTCCCCTGCAGCACAGAGGCTGGCGCTTCTGTTCCCTGTTCTACATGAGGGATCTAGGGGAGCAGGAGGCTCATAGTAGGTGCTCAAGGAGTAATTTTTGAATTCAAAAGACATAGCTGTCTTATGCTTGGGACTATCTCCAGCCTCTAGCACAGTACCTGGCTCACACAGCAAACATTCCGTAACTACTTATTGAGTTAGTAAATGAAGAGAGAGAGAGTGAATGGGTTGATCTTAGTAGTAAGTGCGTACTGAACAGCTGCTATGTGCCAGGCACTACTCTAAGTCCCTGGCATGGTTATCCTGGTTTGTCCTCCACTTGACACAGAAAACACAGAGCAAGGCAAGTGATTCTCTTTCAATGTCGTTGCCTATGTTTCTTAAGCACCTACTGTGTGCCAGTCTGTCCGTAGCACTAGAGACACAGCAGTGGGCAAAATGATGAAGACCACCGTTCTGCCGAGTGGACGTGCTAATAGTGGGAGGGACTGGGGCTTCGTGAATGTGTCAGAGGGTGGCTGGGGGGGAGCGGGCTGGAGCCAGTGAAGCCGATGGTCTGTGCTGGGGAACCCAGGGTATGATGGGGAATCAGGAAGGCTTGTGGGAAGTGAGAACTGGAACCAAATGAAGACTTTGAGCTCACAAGTGGTAAGTGGTAGAGCTGGGATCTGAGCCCAGGACAGTCTGCCTCTGGGTCTGTGGCTTCTCATCTCTACTTTCTCCTATCTCCAACCTGCTGTAATTTCCCTCCCCTGGAAGGGTGGTGAGGCGTTTCATGGGGATGTGAGCTGCTGTAGCTGGCAACTCCTTGGCCTTTATCTTGCCAATGTGCCCTCACTGTTGTACTCTGATTCTTTGACAGCAGATGGCTGGGGGGGGGTGCCGTGGCTGGTTTTGGTGGCACTTGGGGATGCCAGCCGTGTGTCTGTGGATTCGCTGCAGTGGCAAAGCCCTGCAGAATGCATGTGTGTAACTCCCTGCCAGTCTGAGCTCAGAAAGTCTAGCAGAAGCCAGGATCTTTCTTTGCCTGCGGCAGACAGAGGCCAACATCTGGTTAGTGACAGAGTGACCAACCAAAAGCCACGTTACGGTCTCTGGTCTAAAGTTTCCTGGCAGTAAAGACAACCTTCTCCAAATTGATACTTTTCCAAAGAGAAAGGTCAAGGGCCCACCGAAGCGACCTCCCATGGCCACCCTCAGAGGAGCCTCATAAAATGCTGTCATGCTGTCACGCACAGGTAGCCGGCAAGCGCCGTCTGCTCTCCCTGCTCACAACTCTGCTACAAAGCTGCCGGTTCCCAGTGTTTCCCATTAGGAATAAAGTTCCTTCCGCAGACCTGTAAATTCTAAGTGGCCCGTCTAATGCACCCCAGGAGGACGTGGAACTCACTTATGCAAATATCCCCCCTGAAAATGTCTTCCACTTCCAGATCAAAGCCTTGTGTCTTGGGTCCTAACATCCATAATTCACTCCTTGCCCTAAAACCTCATGTTGCTTTTAAATGTTTGATGGTCTGAGCAGCTGCGGACCTTGGCTTTCATCTCTGCTGGATTTATTTCCCCTTCTCTGGTCATCTCTTCCAGTCTTCATAGGCTAAATTATTTCCCAAATTCTGATTTTGGGTGTTGTTCCTCCCCAGTCCTGCCAACGCTAGTGAGTGTTTTTAAGCCTTCTCACAACCAGAGGGGTCTTCACATTTACTGTGCACTGTGTACATTTACTTTGGAGGTACCAGGTCAACTCCAGGGACACCCAGGGCCTGCGCACATATCCCGCCAGATATTTCGCGTTTAGCTTATATTTTGCCATTTTTCTCTACCAGGAAAGCATTTAAACCAGGAGGGTGGGGTGAGACTCTTCTGATCCCAGGCTGGCAGCACCTGTGATGATGTATCTCAGTGTCACGCAGCCCCGGTACAACGTGCTCACTGGGGGCGACCTTGCCCGTGATTTCCTCACCAATAATGAGCACGAACAACCTTGAGTGGACCACGAGGAGACACCAGACAAGCCCAAAGGAAGGGACCGTCAGCAGAGTACCTGAGCAGCATTAATCAGAAGTGTCATCATGACAGACCAAGAAGCCTGGGGAGGGGGTTGTCACAGATGGAGACTGGAGAGGGGCACAGAGTGGGACCCTCGCCTAGACCCTGAACTGGAAAGCAGACACTTGTGAGAAAGCTGGCAAAAGCCAGGTGGAGTCTGCCGTTTATTAAGAGCCTTGCTCTGATCTCAGTTTGGGTGCTGTTGGATGTTCAGGCTTTTGTATCATCTTTGTATCATCTTCGCAAATCTTCCATATTTCTAAATTTTAAAATAAAAAGTTACAAGAGCTGGTGTGGTGGCACATGCCTGTAATCCCAGAACTTGGGAGGCTGAGGCAGGAGGATTGCCATGAGTTCGAGGCCAGCCTGGGCTACATAGTGAGTTCAAGGCCAGCCTGAACGACAGAGACTCTGTCTCAAACAAAACAAAACAAAATCCAGTATCAAGAAATGTAACAGATGCTGAGTGGCAGAGCCTCAATTTGCTGCTTGCTGGCTACGTGACTCTGTGCAACTTACTTCGCCTCTTGGGGCGCTAGTCTGCATCTGCGAAGTGGATGCTGAAAATGGTCCTCATTTTACAAGGTCAGTTGTAAGAATCGGATGAATTAATACATGGGAAGTGCTGAGAATAAGAGCTGTGCTCAGAAACGCTGAAGGGGGTGACACTGCTGTCCGGCCACTTGGGGTTCTCTGTCAGCATCCTGACTGGTACGTTTCCTAATACCTGCCAGGGAACTGGTACATCAGAGTTTCCGAACTGATCAAATTCCATGGTTTCACATACAAATTCAGGTTTGGGGCTTCTCTTTGAAGCAAACAGTGGGCGGTGTCTGGCACCCTGCTCTATTTCCCCATGTGCCCCGCCAGACAGAACTGAGCAGCCCTTTGTGATGCAGGCTGTGTCCTCCCCGAGCCCACACTGCCACCCTCCCTGCCACCCCCCGCACTGAGGAGAAATGCCATCACCCTTGGCCTGGTGAAAAAGCACTGTTGTGTATCTGTGGTGGGCTGAACACCAATCCCTCCCAGGTGTCTGTGTCCCTTGGAATTTGTGGCTATGTTACTTCAATGGCAGAGGAGCCTTTTCAGGAGGGACCCCAGTAAGAAGCCTGAGATGGAGGATGAGCCAAGATCACCCAACGTCACTGTCATCCAAGGCCACTATCATCTCAGGGTCTCAGTGAGTCAGGAAGAGAAACGATGAGGGGAGCAGAGGCTGGAGCCAGGCGCTCTGGACAGCAGAAGAGGCCATGAATCAAAGCTGCAGGAGCCGGGCCATGGTACTCCTGGAGCCCTCAGAAGAGGCGCCCTGATTTCAGAACTCTGGCCTCCAGAACCATCGGGTGAGACATCTGTGTTGTCCTAAGCCAGTGAGTTTGTGGAAATGCACTGCAGTGGTGCTCCGCTTTGGATATGGCTAGCGTCCCCCACGGCCCATATGGCAAAGGCATGGTCCCCAGGTTGGCTCTACTGGGAAGAGGTGGACCTCTGAGAAGCTGGGTCTCGTGGGAGGTCTGTGGGTCACTGGGGAAGAGCCCTCAGATGGCCTGTGGGACTCTGGTCTCTTGGTTTCTCTCTGCTTCCTTGTTCAAGATGTCAATGGGGCCATCTGATCTTGGACCAGAACTTCCAGAACAGGGAGCCAGAATAACCCTTTTCTATTCACAAGTTGATTTCTTCATGTATTTTGTTATATTAACGTGAAGCTGACTACTACAAACAGTAATAGGATGCAATATACTACCCAAGTCTCTAACAAAAATGTGACACAAAAATAATGCAGGGTCAGTCAAGTTTCTCAGGCTCAGCCTACTTTACTCATTGTGCAGCCAGTCTTAGCTCACGTTCGATCTCTCCTTCATGCATGTACACACACACGTGCTGTCAAAATAATCAGAATCACCACTCCTGGGTGACACATGGGGAACACAGTCCCTGCCCTGGGGCATCCTACAGTGTGAGTGGATATTTGAGGGAATTAAATACAGCATTTAAGCTTAGACGGGTGAAAAATCATTCTTTGAGAAATATACAAAATACATTTTAGAATATGGACAAACATCCCAATGTTATCTTCTTTTTTCTTCACAATAAACTGGGGGAGGTGGATTTCTTCACTCTGACTATCCTAGAAATAAGGAAACTGAAGATCAGAGAGGCTAAGACACACACTCAGGGCTGCGCAGCCAGTAAGGGGCCAGTTCGCTCCACTCAGAGCGCTAGCTTGCTCCTTTCCTCTGCAAGGTGGCTCTGATCTGCCAGAGCCTTCCCCAGGGACACACCAAGCTGCTGAACTCTTGAACTCACTTTAACAGTCTACACTTTCGCAGTGGTGTGTTTTACAGTGGCAAAACTGGCCTGGAGCTGGTCTGTGACCAGTCTGTTTGCCACTCGGTGACATTCTGAGCAGGTTGAAGACCTGACACAGAGGGCCGATCGCGAGGACAAGGCGTCAGCCCACCCTGCACTTGCCCCCCCAAGCTCCTATGTGGACATCTATCCTGGGGGACGGCTGCCATCAGACAGGGCTGGTGCCACAGTGGGCAGCCCACAGGCAACACTGTCCTGCGAAGTGTAACAGGCACCCTTGTCCTGGGCACACCCACATGCTGGTTCCCTTTGGTCTTTCCTTCCCTTGTAGTGACAAAGCCTACAACTTTTAGCAGGACCCAGGGTCATCCTGAATAGGTACGACATCTCCCAACTGCCTGTGATGAGGCCTGGCCACATGCTCAAGGTCTTACCACTGCTGTGTGGATAGATGTGTTTGACACCTGGGTTGTAGCCTTCAAAGGAAAGTGGCCCATACTCTCCTTGTCCTCCCTTCTCTGAGTGCATGAGGATGTGGTGTGAGCCAGCCTGTGTCACCTCCAAATTTGGGGCTGGCACCCCCCAAGATGGGCTCTGGGGAGGTGACGGGGCATGTGGGTGGAGCCCCCAGGAACAGGGTTAGTGCCCCTGTGCAAGAGTCCCCAGAAGGCTCCCTCCTCACTTCTGCTGTGTGTGGATGCAGTGAGCAGATGGATGGCTGTGCTCCAGGAAGCATCCAGGCCTGGACCTGGCATGCTGGCACCTGGCCTAGGACATCCCTGACTCTAGAATGAGGAGTAAGCGTCTGTTGTTGACAGCTGTCATAGTAGCTGGACAATTGAGACCCTGGTTCATGCAGATGAGGCAAGAATGGAAGGATGTAGGTCTCCAGCTCTGTAGCCCCCTGGCTGTTACGCAAGAGAGAAACTGCCATCCCCATGAGCCGCTATGGGCTTTGGGGTTTGCGACAGTGGCCAAATTTGCCCCTATACCACCTCAATCCTCATCACCACCATCCTGAGTAAGTCCTCAGACAGGCCCCGCCAATGTGTGGAGCAAGCTGTCCTGTTCTGTAGCAAGTCTGTCATGAAAAGGAGCTGAGGACATGGATGGAGGCTGCCGCAGTCCGGCTCCTCCTGGGGACGAATTCTCGGTATCAATGCTTCAGCTCCTCTGGGGACTCAGGAGGGGTCTTGAGACAAGCTGGGGGGGCTGCTCGTAAACACAGACACAGAGAGCACCTCTGGCCTGGTGTTTGGGCCTGTTCCCCCAGTGCAGGGAGTGCTGCCCTTGTCTAGGATCCTCACTGCCTTGTGGTGCCTGGACACCAGCCCAGGGCAACAGTGATGTGCTAGAACTTCTGGGCCAGCCCTGGGGAGCTGGCCATTTCTACCACCTTTCTCCTGCAATCCTATGCCACGATGTAGTAATCACTTTCCTGTTACTGGAACAAGTACCTGATTCTGATAACCTAAAGAAGGAGAACATTACTTGGCTCAGGGTTTCAGAGAGTTCAGTCCATGGTCAGCTAGCACCAAGGCAGAAACAGTATGGTGGAAGGGCTTGGTGGAGGACAGCTGTTCAATCATGGCAGCCAGGAAGCAGAGAGGAAGGGAGGAGCCAGGGATAAGAACACACCCTTCCAGGTCACCCTCAGTGTCCTTTCCTTCTGACCAGGCCTGCCTCCACACAGCACAGTCATTCATGGATTAATCCATCAGTGGATTAATTCACTGATGAGCACAGTGCCCCTGTGATCCAAAAAGCCCCATCTCTGAATACAGGAGCCTTTTGGGGACATTTTAGATCATGCTGGCCAGACCCCTGGAGAGAGAGCATGTGTGGGAACTGGGGGTGGCCTTGCTGCCCATCTGGGCCAAGCGCAGTTATGGAGGGGTGTGGGTCCCCTAAGAAAGAGCAGAGATGCAACCCTGCAGTTCTTGAGCCAGCCAGGAAACAGAAATTATACACTGCTGCTGTTTTAAGCCACTATGTTTTTGAGGTTTGTTACAAAGCAATAACCAACCCGACACGGGAGCCGTTCGTTTCCCGGGCCTGGGATCTGGTTTCCTCAAAGTCCTCATCCTCTCCTTTCACACCAATGACTAGCTCGCAGGGGCTTCACCTGGTGTGTGGCAGTCTGAATGGCATATGACCCCCTTGTCCGTCAGCATGGCAAGGAGCAGGCTGTCTAGGCGGAAGGAGTGTGGCCCTGGGACCTTCACAGGCCTGGACTGGGAATCAGGCTCCGCCTCCTCCTAGGGGTGCGGCCTCGAGCAAGTCACTGTGCCTCCGAGATCAACCTGCTCCTTTACCAGACGGGAGACATGCTGGCACCCAGGGGTGAGACCGAGACGCAGTGAGGGCGAGTTGCTAAGCACCCGCGCACCCTTGATAAATGCTGGTTGAACGGAGGAAGGAAAAAATCAGTGAAACGGAGCCCTGTGGATACGGATGCAGTGACCCAGGTGCTTGGGGTCAGCACTGCCAAGACCCAAGCCTGGCAGATGGACTGGAAGGTGCAATCCCCCCACCCCCTCAATGCTCCTGATAAGTCTACTTTGTTCTCCAGCCACAGCATTGGTCACCTACACCATAAGGTCCTTATTCATTCTATTACAAATAGTGGCTTCAGTCTCTTTCCCACCAGGAAGATACAGTTCTGCCCATTTTGCCTCACAGCATTTTGGGGGCTCAGAACAATGGCTGGCCCGCAGTGGGCAACGCCGTTTGTTGAGTGAATGAAAGAGAATCAGATGCGGTCAAGGGCATTCATGGCCCTTGTTGGGGTGATGATGCGAGTGGATGGGAAGCAGCCCTGGGTGTCTATGCCGACTTTGATGCAAAGGGTGCCCCAGAGTTGTGTAAACCCAGGAGCTGGGGCCTGCTGGGAAGGGCTTTGCTGACAGGCGGTGCCCAGCCCAACTCTACAGCTCAACACCCTCTCTATGCACAGATTTCAGCCTGTGGCTAAGAGGAGTTTCTGTTGCCAGACGACTTCATCAGGAACCACAAACTGAACTAATCTCCTGATCAAAGCAAAAATGAGACAGTATTCATTCTGTTACCCCCACAGAGGGTGCCCGTGACCACAACAATGAGGAAGGGGCCGTAACATGAATTCAGAGCGTATCGTGTGCCAGGAACGTATTATGCATTGCTGGGAGCTGAACGCATTTGGACCTCGGAGCAATTCTACGAAGTCGGTATTGTTATCCACCCATTTTGCAGATGAGAACATTGTGGAAGGGAGAGGTTAAGAAACGTGTCCAAGTCTAGCTGGCTGGAAAGTGATGGGAGGAAAAGGCTAAGTCGTCCAGGTTAGAATGAGCCAGGCGGGTGAATGGACACAGCACAGTGGGGTGGCTGTGGGCAGCCAGGGAAGAGATCAACTGGCTGCAGGCCATCCCGAGGCCCACTGCGGCGAGGGGACTGGGCACGCTGCTCCTGAGACTGCTGTGTGTCTCCCCCTTTTCCAGCCTCTCCTCTCACGGCCCCCTGCCTGTGCCTCCCGTCGAGCTTAAATACACATCTGCACTACGATGAACTCTCCTTCCCCTGGAACACGGCTGCCAGGAAAAACAACAGTGGCCTCCGCATGCAGCCGCTCACAGAGAAGCCCTTTTATGGAAAAACGCAACCTTGTGCTCTTGGGCACTGGGCTCCATAAGGAGGATGGACATTCTTCTATCACAGCTCCGGAAGGGGTCGGAGCCATTAACCCTCCCCACCCTCCTGCCCTCATTTCCTTCTTTAAGCATGTATAGTTACCTACCCAATATTCATTTCCTCTCCACCAAAGAAAATCCACCTGGAGTGGCAATGAAGCAGGTAAAAATAAACACTTCTCTATTTTCCCTTGCCGACTGGGACGGTCATGACACAAATCCAAACCAACTAAACAAACCTGAAAATTTTAGACTTCCTAATCGTGACACTGTTGTGTCTTGCTTTCTTCTTCTGCCTGCCTGCCTGGAATATGGAGGTGATGGCTGGAAGTGAAGCAACAATTTTGTAATGATGAGGTGATAAGAATTAGGATGAAAGCTAGAGGCTAAGTATAGCAGGAGGTCAGACAGAAGGAGGGAAGCTGGGATAATGGATTTTCTGTTGCTTGTAGCTGAATGAATTCTAATGGGTAATGTGTGCCAGATGCCGTGGGTTGTGTTAGAAAAGAGATGGTTCCTGCCATCTGGAAGCTCAAATATACAGCCTGACTCCTCCTCTACTTTGAGGAAACTGGAGATCAGAGACTGAAGGATCAAGGTCATATATGATTTGTAATAGAAACAGGACTAGAACCCCGACTTACACTCTAAGTCTAGTTTTGTTCTTCCACCAGTCCAGAGATACCAAAGTGGGACAGAAACCCTGAGCAGTGACACAAAAGATAATTTTGGATGACTCCCTTTTTAATTCTCTTTCAATCTTTCACATAGGCAGCTGGTCTCAGAGGTTAAGAGCTTGGACCCTGAAGCTCAACCAGGTGGGCCCAAATCCTGGCTTTGCCTGCTCTCTGAGCCTCAGTTTCCTCCTCTGTGGAATCGCAGTGATGCAGATTTCTCCCTGACAGTAGCTGAGAGCCCTCAGCGAGGAGCACCTGGAACACAGTGAGTATTAAATGGATATTAATTAACACTCTCTGGTACTCACTGATCTCTCTTCGTCGTTAAGAGAGAACAGAGGTTGGGCGCCTTGGCTAGAATTTAACAATGCTGATTTATTTTTGGTGAATTTAAAAAATCAATTTCCTTCCATGTATTGCAAACAGTACTGGCTTTCCAGTATAGGTAGTGCCCTAAATTTATCTATTAAAATGAATTTATTTTTCAGCCAAAAGAAGTCTGTCGACTTAAAAAAAACCCATCAAATAGTAAGTAGTCCAGGGGGTCCTTCAAGGTGACAAAGTCATGAACAACATATTTGAGTGCCTGAAGTTCAGGAGACACTCGCTGGACCAAAGCAGGAAATTCTGACACCTTGTAACCCCACATCCCACTACGGCAGACATCACTAATGGATCCTTGAGCATCTTCCCACAAGACCTTGATGTTCACAGAATGAAATAACCAGTAGCTTCCTGGATTGGTCCAGTTCTTCCTAACAGAATCCAGAACCTCGGTGTAACCTGCTGAGGCAAAGAACAGACCAGAGTGGATCACTGGTAGTAGCTGAAAGGCTCTGTCCCTTGGCTGGTGGAGGGGTGCACCTTTGTGCTTGTACAGAAAGCATCCTTTCTCCACATGGTCCAGATATGCACAGATGGTCCCTGGAAGGACACCGAGAAGTGGGCACAGGACTAATTCTGGAAAAGCCTCATTGCTACGGGACAGTGGCAGCAGGAGGACACATCTGCTATCCCTGTGCCACGTGTATGACCCACCACTCAAAATCTGTGTGTCAGGAAACGGCGCTGGGAGGGCCACATGCCCTGAGGATCAGAGAATTCCAACTCTCAGGTGGGGGTGGTCCCTGTGCCCTTCCTGCCTCTGTGTCAGGCCATCTGCTGGGGTCTCAGACTGGAGGAGGAAGGCTCCTTCCAAGCACGGCCTCACCAGGCACTTCTGGCACCCTGCAGCTTGGCGTGCGCAGCAGGGGGTGATCGGCGCTGGCTCTCAGGGGTGACAGGTTTCTAACCCCAGACCCAATACTGCCCTTCCTAGTGACAGTGCAGCAGAGTGATAACAGCACTGACTCAGCCAGGAGGTCTGGCTCAGACCCAAGCGCCACCACTTCCTGGCTCTGTGACCTCACACAAACCACACAACAGCTCTGTTTCGGCCCCACATACTGGGATGCTGGGATCAGAGAAGCGATGTGACTAGAACAGTTGCTGCAGGACGGCTGTGACTTCCTTTGGATGACAGAGTGGCTAACAACAGGAATGACAAAGCAGAGGTGGCAGCGTACTCACAGTGCTGCGGGGTTCCCACCAGTCCTCAGGCTGTCTCTGCACGGTGGGTGTGACTCTCCCTGGCCTACAGATGAGGAAACTGAGGCTCAGACCGTGGAAGAAATTGCCCGGGAGTCCACTCAGGCAGACGTGGCAGTGCTCTACCTACGTGGACCATTCTCAGACCACACTGTGCCCCTCCCTACATGTGTGGCAGAATGGAGAGCTGGCGAGACCCGCTGGTGGCCCTGGCAGGAGAAGAGCAGATAGAACCTCGGGAGAGCAGCGCGTCCATGCTGGACGCAGCAAACACATACGGGCACGGTTGGTGTGTGGCTAAGCATTGTGCTTCTGTATTTCTTTGTGAACTATCGTCCCATTTCAGAGATGAAAAGCCAGGATGCAGAGAAGCCAAACAACTCCTCCAGGGCACACGGCTATCAGCCAGATCGGGATTTGAGCCCAGGTGGCCTGGCTCCAGTACCTGTGTCCTTGATGCCTGTGAGACGCCCTGCTGCAGGGGCCGCGAGAGGAGATGGGAAACGCTGGCTCTAGGCGGCAGTGAGAGCAGGGGTTGCTGATGTGGTTTCCCTCCACACACCACACCCACTGCCACTGCATGCCGAAATGGAGAAGGCCTTTCCTTCTGTGGGTCTAGATCAGGGGAGGGAAGGCACTTCCTCCGAGGGGCAAACCGGAAGTATTTCTTGCCTCCACCACTGGGCTCTGGTTGTAGCTTCCCTGTTCTGCCTTTGCCATCTGCAACAAGCCACGGACAACCCAGAAATGAGAACGAAGGGCCATGTGCCAATAAAACTTTATTTGTGGACATGAAAATTTGAATTTCCCATCATTTTCATGTGTCATAAAATAATCTTCTTTCGAGTTTTTCTTCCTCAATCACCTGAAGATGTAAAAACCACTCTTAGCACCTTGGTGATGTGAAAACAGGCAAAAGGCAGGTCGGCCAGGGGCCTGGGCTCCACCTGTCCGGGGCAAAGGCAGAAATGCACAGTGCAGAGGGGCTTCTTTTGACAGCTGCCCTGAGAAAATCAATACCATATTTCTTTTTTTGCTTTGTTTCTCTCTTGTTTCTAGACGTCCCTAGAGGGAAAAAAATTCCTCCTGGAGACAAACATTGCATAATTCCCTTGTAGGAGTAGCTGGAGCAGCCAGAGTCTTAGAAAGTGGAAGTGAGGTTGCAGGGAAGGGAAGAGTTCAATGCATAGTTTCGGTTTCACAAGATGAAAAGTTCTAGAGGCCAGCTGCACAGAAATGTGCAAACACAGTACTTAACATTATTTTACTGTGCGAGTCCAAATGGCTAAGATCATAATTTTACATCCTGTGCTTCTTGACACGATGAACGCATGTGCGTGCACACAAACACACCCACACACACTCTCCGGGTTCTTCTGCGGATCTTCCCCAGGAGCCTCCATGTGCACAGAGCAGTAGCTGCTTTGTCCCCTGTAAGTGTGTGACCCTTGTGCGGCTGGGGACAGAGGAGGCCCTTTCTACACCTTGACCTTTGACCCTCCTGCCTTGGGCCACGGAGCCCCGGCCCGGGTCAGGGCAGGGTTATTTCCGCTGCTCCCTCTCCCCGCTCCCTTGGTCTGTGGCCTCCTCGCCCCTGGCCTGTCACAGTCACCTCCTCACCGGCCTCTCTGTGTCCAGCCCCGTCTCCCCAGAGTACTCTCGCCACATGAAGACCCTGTTAGCGCCTGTGGAGAAACAGATTGTGTCCCCAGCTGTACGTCCACTCAGGACCTCCAAGGTGATCTGATTTGGAAATAGGGTCTTTGCAGATGTGATTGAGGTGAAGATGGAGATGAGACCTTAGTGGATTAGCTGGGTCCTCAATCCATGAGCATGTCCGCACAGGGGAGAGACAAGGACGCACAGGGACGCTGACACACAGAGAGAAGGTGATGCAAAGAGGGAGGTCGGGACGGGACCGGCGCAGCCATGAGCTAAGAACTCCTAGCCCATCAGCAGCTGTGTGGACAGGAAGGATTCTCCTCCACAGCCTTCGCAGGGCGTGTGGCCCCGCGACACCTACATTTCAGATTCCTGGCCTCCGGAATGTGAGAGAGCAAACTGCTGTCATTTTAAGCCACTTAGCTGTAGCGGCAGACCCAGGAAGGTACTGGGAGCCCATCCTGCCCGCCCCATCTCCACGCCTCTTGGAGGCAAAGCCAATTCCTGGCCGTCCTTCCCTGGACTCGTCGCTTTCTTCTTCCCTGACTGCCTCCCCTCGCCAGCCACACTGGTCTCTTCACTGCTCCTCAGGCCCCGCGCACTGCCCTGCAAAGCCGCCCTTCCTGGTCTGAAACAACCTTCCCATGCCGCCCTGCGGGCCTCCCTCCCGCCTTTAGCCTTTGCTCAAAGTCACCTCCCTGCCGGGCTTTCCAGACCCCACACCTGGCCCCACGACCACCAGCTCCCCAGTCCCCTGCCCCACCCTGCTTTCCTATGAGCCCACTGCTACCTGAAACACGATGAGTTTTACTTAAACAAAAATGTTCTCTCCTTGTTAGAATGCAAGTTCTGCAAGGGCTGTGGCGTCATCTGTCATTGCTGTCACCCTGAACCTGGCACACGCAGGGTGCTGTCTGTGAAGGTGCACTTGTCAGAGGATGAGTGTGGTCGGCAGGATGCTGCCCCACACAACACAAGCAGCCCACGCGCCTGGCGCCCAGGACCACATCAGGGCACCTGGAAGAGAGGATTCAGGCTGCAGATGCAGCTGAGGTGCTGACCAGCTGACAGGAACCAGGAGGCCCAGCGCAGTCCCTGGGGGGCTGCGGGCAGGAGCTGACAGCACAAGAGCAAAGTGCCCTGGTGAGAGCAGGGCTCGCCCACTACTGTGGGCCCTGAGGATGGTGGGTAGAGCCAAGGGGTGCGGGCAGCACTGTCCTGCTGACGCCTTGATCTCAGCCCAGGGAGGCCCGTGTCCTGCTTCTGACATTCAGAACTACAGGATGGCAAATTTGTTTTGCATTAAGGGACTAGGCCAGGTCCTGTGCTACAGCAGGCCGAGGTAACTCACACACCAACTCACATGTCAGCAGTACACTCACAGCCAGTGGTGGCACACGCCTGATCTCAGCACTCTGGAAAGCTGAGGCAGGAGGATAAAACATTTAAGCCCTGGACAACTTATCAAGACTGTGTCTCAAAATAAAAGATAAAAAAGGGCTGGGGATATAACTCAGTATGAAGCACCTGGGTTTAATCCTCAGTACTGCAGAAGCAGCCGGATGTGGTGGTACAGACCTGCAATCTCAGCACGCAGGAGACCGAGGCAGGAGGATCATGGCTTGGGCTACTTAGCCAGTTCAAGGCCAACCTGAACTACATAGTAAGACCCTGTCTCAAAAAACTAACCAAACAAAAACCACAATCATGCACGTGGGGCTGCTTCTAGCCCAGCTGTTTTCAGCATTTGACACATAATGACTCCAATCCTTTCAATGACCTGCTGGTGGGGTGCGGGCTCCTATCATCTGCATCTTACAGATTTGGAAACCGAGACTCAGAAAAGCAAAGCTGCTTGTGCGCTGCACGGCTGATACACAGCAGAGCTGGGAGAGAAGGTGGGCAGTCTGGGCTCAGAGACTACACTCCAGACCCTGCACTTGGTTATGCAGATGATGTGAGGTCATGTGTGCCAAGGTGCAGGACCTACCCAGAGGGAATAATTATCGGGCTGTCTGGTGGAGAATCCTGGTCAGCGCCGAGCCCTGCCATACTGAAGCCTGAGGTCAGAGGCAAAGTGCACGCTCCCCTCTGCATTTATAGGTGTGCACCACCATGCCTGGCTGGGACTTACCTTCTGCACCTGGGCCAGTGCCCTGTTTGCCTTATCTTTATCCTGGCCCCAGTCCTCCCTGCTTTGTGACATCCTTCTTTGGGGCCTCAATTTTGTCATCTGTCAAATGGCAATGACTTGTTATAGTCACTGAAGTGAGGACAAAAGACAGCCTAGCTCTGGTCCCCCGGAAGCCACCAGTCGGTGCTGACTATTTCCATGACTGCTCAGCACCTGCCACTAAATTGGCCATCCATTCCTAGAGAACACGGTGAGGCTGGTGATGACTACATATCGGCCGAGCACACGCTGAATGTCAGGGCACACTATTAAGCGTCGCTGCCTGGGGCTCCGAGCTCCATTAGAGACAAGAGAACAGAGAGGCACGCTCTGTGGAGACGTCTATTATGAATTTTGTTCCCCTGGGGGAGGTGGTAGCGGGTGGTGGAGGACAGAAGGGGCTGGTTTTAAAACAATAAAGTCAATTTGGTATGGTCTGCTTTGGTGTTTTGAGATCTTTGAAAGAGATATTGTGTGGCTTCGGGAGGGGGTGGTGGGGAAGGGGGTTCTATTTATACTGTGAAGAGGGAGCTCTGACCTTTGCTGGCGGCGGCCCCTTGCTGCTGAACTTGCCAGGGTCTGGACCGCCTGTGCCGCCAGTCTTAGACTGAGACTAATGCAAGCCAGCTGAGCGTCAGGGCCTCCGCTGACCTCTCCCGCTTGGGTGGTTTCAATTTTTGCTAAGCCCAGTTGTGTCAGGGACAGAGCACAGCTCTCAGGTCCAGGCCTTTTGCTGCTTAGCCAGGGATCCTGGCTGGGCGATGCTGGGGTTGACTTGGGTCCCCTAGAAAGACAGGTTCAACTGCTGGTCCCCAGTACCTGCAAATGTGACCTTATTAGGAAACAGGGTCTTTGCAGACTTAAGGAAGTTAAGAGGAGGTCAGAGTATATTCGGGTGTCCTCATAAGAAAAGGTAAATTGGGCACTGACACACAGAGATGCCACTTTAGGGAAGATGGGGCCAGAGACTGGAGCGAGCATCGACAGCCCAGGGGCATCAAGGCTTGCTGACACCACAGCAGCCATCAGAGAGGCAGGGGGTAGATGCTCCCTCAGAGGGACACACCCTAATTTTGGACTCCTGGCCTCTAGGACTGCGAGACAGGAAACTCTCACATTCCTTCAGCCCCTCAGATCATGGGACTCTGCTGTGGCAGCTGAAGAAAACATGCAGGAGATTTTGTTGGTCTTTCTCAATTCTGTCGGCTTTGGTGGGAACAGGGCCATGGGCACAAGGACAGCCGGACCTCCGAGCTGCAAGTTGAGGCTGCCTCCTGCCCCTGCCAAGCGCATCACTTCCAGGTCCGTCAGCTTGGCTGCATTCCTGAGTCCAGACTGGACACATCTCCCTGCCCTTCTCAACCTGGACCACGTCGTCCAAGCTACACCAACTTTCAGTGGATTCACAGTTTTGTAAAGCTTAGCTTTGCCCTGAGCCATAGTACCTGTGAGAATCATTTATTTTTGCTGAAATAAGTTTGTCTAAGGAGACTTTATGTCAGTACTATAAAGAGAATCAATATCACTTGCCATCAATAATAAATATATAAAAATAAGAAATATGTAGAAAACAAATGCTTTTCATCCCAGCTAAATGTGATCACCTACCAAACATCTTAAACTTGGGGTTTGCTCCCATTTTGGTACGAAGAAATAATTGCAGGATTCAAGTGAAGCTGAGGCTGCACTAACTCGTTAAAGCGATATTTCTCATTCACTGAGTCAGAGTGGAAGGGGAAAAGACAGGAGGACAGCTCCCTTCCTACATGAGACAATGACGCCTAGTGCTACTTCTTCTTTCCATTCAGTGAATTCCTCAGTCAGGAGAGGTGATGGTGTGCTGTGCTAACAAACATCCCCAATGTCCCCATGGCTTGAATTCAATCCATGGTGACTTACCTCTCACAGCCTATGTCCACTGTGGGTGTCACCAGAGTCACTCAGGGGTGCCAGTTAAAGGAGCACCCCCTGCCCCATTTAAACACTTCTGGAGGGGCTGGCATTGGCCTTTGAGTGCCTTGACCTGGGAGTGACCTGGTCATTTCCACTCTCAGTGGTCAGCATTCGTCAGTGGCCTCTCCCCACACCCTGCCCGCAAGAAGAGCAAGAAACACTATCCTGTCTCTCTAGAGTCCTTTTGTGTAATTCGGTGTTGGGAACAACACTAACAACAGCCACAGCCACTCACACAGGCCTAGACTGACCTAAATAATCCCGTATCAGAAGCCAGTAAACTATAGCCTGTGGCTAGCTGCCTGCTTTTGTAAATAAGTTTTATTGGGACACATGATGTTGTTTGTCGTGTTGACTATGGCAGCATCCATGGTGCCCAGGCAGAGTTAAATGGATATTACAGACACTATGCACCTTGCAAAGCCTAAAATATTTTCTGTTTGGACCTTAGAGGAAAAGTTTGCTGACCCTTGATCTAGAAGGATCCCAGCCTTCCTTCTAGAAGTATAATTCTGGGATCCTGGGTTTTCTTGTAGGTTTCTGCTCTTGCTCTTTTCTTGGCCCTATTCCTTCTCTCTTAGTGATCAGAAATACTCCAAGGACCTCAGTCCTCAGCAATATCATAGATAACTTCCCCCCCAAAATCAGAGAATTCCTCAACATAATGGCCAGGCACTACTTCAGGTGTTTCCTGCATATGAACTCCTTTCTTATTTATAACAACCTGATGAGATCAGGAGCATTGTCCTTCTAGTAGAGGAAACTGCACTGGAGGGGTAAGCAGCCAAACATGCAGTAAAGGTGCACACAAGTCTGCTGGGCGGGTACTGGGCTGTGGAATACATTTCTTAGGCTGGACTGTGATTTAAAAATTTGAAGCCGGTATGGTGGCACACACCTGTAATCCCGGCCCTCTGGGAGGCTGAGGCAGAAGGATCCAAAGTTTGAGCCCAGTCTCGGTAGTGTAGAGACCTAGTGAGACCCTATTTCAAAATTTAAAAAAAGTATGGAAATGTAGCTCAGTGAACACGATCTAGGTTCAAATCCCAGCACCACACACACACACACACACACACACATACAGAGAAGTTGGAGCTCTGGTACAAAGCAGCAGGGATAGCAGAAGGCTGCAGCAACCAAAATTTCAGCCCAGCCATCAACACTTGGGAGCAGAACAGTGCAGGGCACCTGCAGGCAGCAGAGGAGGGGACCCAGTGAAATGCCGGGCACAACCTAGTCATCCATGGAAAGAGTGATGGCTGCATATGGCCGTGTGTGCCTAACATAACAATGGCCTATGCTGCTGAAGAGCTGTGATTCTGTCCCAAGCCTTGTGAATGCATGGCCTGTGCCCAGCCCGCAAGAGTCCATTCCACAGACGAGCCTCATTGAGTCCCAGGAGACGTCCTCTGCCTAAAGTCTACGGCTAGTGAGTGGTGAAGCTAGGGACTGAAGCCGAGGCATCTGGCTTTCTCTGTGCAGTGGCAGGAAGCCACTCTGGAAACCAAGGTGGGTGCGTTTGAACTCCGAAAGAACTCTAAGGTATGTTATTTAGTGGGAAATATAAAAAGCCAATCCATAAAACAAAATGCATATTATGAATGTTTATAAAATGCCTGTATTTTCTACTGGTGGGAAAGAAGACGCACACATACGTAAATGCTTAAGATTCTGGAAAACACACACACCGCTATTACGTCTGTGATTGGAAATAAATGCGTGAGAATGCACAGCAGTATCAAAAGGCAGGTGGACTGAGTCTGCAGAATCAGGCTGCCTGCTGGGGCACCGGAGGTCTCTGACAGGAAGTAAGGCTTTGAGAAGCAGCAACTTCCTGCAGGTTTTCTGGCACAGGGCAAGCCCGGGTCTCAAGAGCGGACGGGTTAGGGCTCTGGTCTCCTTCACCACTGGGCTTTTAGGAGCAGATCGAGTCTGATTCGCTTGAAGGGTGGGAACTATGTGTCCCACAGCCCGGCTTAGTCCTGACTTCGGCTTCACTCTGGCTGAGCTGACTTGTTGGTCTGTCTGTTTCCCCCAGTAAACAGTTCCCTGCCAGAGGCTGTATCCTCTTCCCCAGCTGCAGCCCCTTAATTATCCCTTTCAGCTCCTGAGCAGAAGGTGGGTTTGGTGCCGGCTGCTCTCCCCTTTCATCTGTAGGACTCGCCCTCTATTCTGGCTGTCTGCAGAACTTAAAAAAAAATTTGATTCTTTGTTTTTTTTTTTTTAGTTTTTCTCATTCCTCTCCCCTCCTCCTAATTAAGGGGGAGGAGAGAGGTTTATTCCGCCACCTTCTCAGCAAGGTTTACAGGTGCAGACCTTGGTGTGGGCTTGGTTCTTATTTCACTGAAACTCAGAAATAAAAGTGATAAACAAATGACAAGAGGACAACCATGTCCAAGCCTTGCACTGGGCCTTTGTTCCCTGGGGGTGGAAGGAAGAGCCGGATGCTAGACTTTTCGGAATGGGTCCCTGGGTCCTGGGGCTACTGACGCAGGCGCTGGTTTGGGGAGGGCTCGCTGGTGAGCTCCTCCCTTGTCTGCTCGTCACACATTCCCTTCCCTGTTTCAAAACTCCAGGGGCTTCCTGGTGTTTCCCAGACAAAATCCTGAAGTCTCCACTCGCCCATGGGGCTCTGTCAGGCCTGGCCTCACCCACCCTCCAACCTCATCCTCAGCCTTGTCCCCCACCCCAGCTGCAGGGCTCCGTCTACCGGGAAAACTCCCAGCCCAAGGCTGGCTCTACCATCATCTCTACAGACATCCTGCCCCCCTTCCCAGTCCCTCTTTGCTACGCGTCCCCATTCCTGTTCTTCACAGCACCGTCACAGCAGACACCACTGGCCGTCTGCTCACTTCCTTGCTTGGTGGCCGATACGCATGGGACTGTGTCCCCCGAATTCAAGGTTGATACTGGAGCCCCCGATGTGGCTACATGTGGTGAGAGGGTCTGCAGAGAGGAGATGAAGGTCACGTAAGGCCACAACAGGTCACAACCGTGTCCTTACCAGAAAAGGAAGAGACACAAGCTCTCTCTGGATAACCTGGGACAAGGCATGTGACCTCAGAGTGTGACAGGAGGCCTCGCCACGATGGCATCTGCCAGCTCCTTGACCCGGGGCTGTGAGACCCTCTAGAAAGGTGAGAAAATGGAGCTCTGTCATTTAAGCCACTCAGTCTGTAGTCCTGGCAGGCCCAGTAGATGAACACCCTTCTGTAGCCGGCACTGGCCCGTGAATTCTAGGGTGGATGGTCGGCTCACAGCTGCCCAGCCCGGCCCGTGTGTGCTGCCTGCGACAGAACCTGCCCTCGTGAACGTCTGCTGAGTGAATGATGGACCGTCTTCCCTTCCCCACGGCCATGTCTCCTCATTCCT
This sequence comes from Hystrix cristata, assembly GCA_004026905.1. Classification (NCBI taxonomy): domain Eukaryota; kingdom Metazoa; phylum Chordata; class Mammalia; order Rodentia; family Hystricidae; genus Hystrix; species Hystrix cristata. Next base: position 99,864 of record PVJO010002454.1, read on the forward strand.
GTCGCTATCAGTGTAAACAAGAGACGGGAGCGCTGCAGTACGCAGAGGAGGACTTGAAAATCTGTGGGGACACTTTTAGTGGGGACACTGATGGAGTTCAGTGGGAAGGAGTCAGGGGCGCTCAACACTCTACCACACAAAATGGAGGATGTTCCCAGGTCTCGCCCGACTTTCGATGTCCCACCGCATCACTATGCAGATGAAGACCCGGTTCTGATGACAGGATCCCGGCCACACAGCTTTCATAAGGATGCACAGTGACGCTGCCGGAGGACGGCCCTGCCCACTGACTGATGTGCTGGCCACAGCCGCCCTCAAGCTACAAGGACCTGGACACGGGCAGGTGGTGCAGACCTGGAGCCCTCACATCTGAAACACCAGATGCTGCCTCCTGTACAGCTGGGCTTTGCCCACCGCTGTCCCAGAACCTCAGTCCACTTCCCACGTAAACGCAACGGGCGTGTTTTCAGATACAGGGAACTTCGCGTGAATGTACTGTGTAGGGTGCCCAGTTTGAACTATACTGTAGGGTACTCGTTCGATTATTTCTAATTGACTATTTACCAATGCTCAATCATGTGCTGCAGAAAAAAGGAAGAAGAGATGGGGTGGAAGAAACATCTGAGAAATGTTATGAAAATATAGTCACAAGTAGCTTGAGAGATACGGGCAAAATCTAAAGCTGTGCTAAGTACAGAGAATAAGAAAGCTTATAACTTTGTAGGCAGAGTGAATGGAACATAGGATCAAAATGCGGAAGAAAGAGAATTAAATGTCATTCACAGACAGAAAGAAATGAAAGGAGCAGGTAAGTAAACAGTCTTAATGTTAAGAAGAGGCTGATCGCCCCAGCTCACACAGACAACTCCAAACTGGCCACCCACTGGTGACAACCACCGTGCTGCCATCCATTCCTGTGTCTTCCGCCCTGGCAATGTGGACAGTCACGGCTGCCACGCAGAACCATCTCTGCAGATCCCCCCAGAGTATGCATGCGTGGGCCGCAGGCAGCCTCCTCTGCGGGCCCTCGTCATCTTCAGCTCAGTCCCGGATGGCCGATAGACAGACAGGATACATACACAACCCACGGCCTTCTGGCTTCCGGCCCTCCCCTCCACGTGTTAGCCCGCCCCTTTCCCCTTCTTTCTCAGCTTGTTTTCCTTTTCTTTTTCTTATTTTTACCACTGAGCCCTCTAAAATTTTTATTTATTTTTATTTTTTTTTATTTTGAGACAGGGTCTTGCTAAATTGCCCAGCTGGGGCTCAAACTTGTAATCTTCCTGCCTCAGCCTTCCAAGCAGTTGGAATACAGACACACATCACCACACTTGGCTTAGCTAGTTTTACACTGATTTTATAAACCATGTTATTCAAGTACCTTTGCTCTGCAAGCCTGTCCCCAATGACCCTGGGAGATATCACTGCCTCAAGGTGATGTCCCAGGTGACGCCACCACCTATCAGATGTCATCTGTCTGGTTCAGACTTTGCTAAGAGTCACCTCCACTAATGGAGAGTCACCTCACTGATGGCCACATTGCTGGTGATGTGTGTGTTCCCATGAGCCAGGCTGAGGTCACACTTCTGGGCTTCTTTGCATGGTGCATCTGACTCCTTTACTTTGTTGTATGGTGTGTCCATGCCGGGTGAGATGCATGCCCAAACACGTGCTTTCTAAGTAGTCTGCTTTTTTATTTTACAGCAAGAGCATTTTGTTTAACTTTAAAAAATATGCCTAAGGAGGTTAAATTACAATGTGAATTAAATCTCTGGATTGTAAAGGGGCTTCCTAGGATGTTTGCTATGAGCAGGGCATGGCGTGCATGCCTGTAATCAGCACTCTGGGAGGCTGCAGCAGGAGGATCGTGAGCTCGAGCCCAGCCCAGGCAACTTAGCAATATACTGAGACTGTCCCAAAATGAAAAGGGGGTGGGGAGGGGATGTAGTTCAGTGTAAAGGTCCTAGATTCAAACCCCATTACAAAAAAAAAAAAAAAAAGAGGTCACCAGGCCTGATGAGGTTAAGAACCACTGTGGTCCGACCCTGGTGTCCAGTCTACTGTCCAATCACAGGTGCCAGCAAGGAGCTACTACAGTGGTCCAGACAAGAGATGGCAGAGGCTGGGCTGGCAACTGAAGCCCCTCCCCTGGGCACGGAGACACGGAACAGGAGCTGGATACCCTGCATCATGGTACGCGTAGCCTCACTCTACCTACTTCCCTCCTTACCCTTTGTACACTTCTTATTCACATTTTGTCCATCGGCAATTCCTGTCAGTGCCACATTCAAAAAGTCTGCAGAATCTAACCACTTCTCTCCACTCCTCTATCACCCCAGCCCAGCCTCCATCATCTCTTGCCTGGACCATTGCAATAGCTCCTCGCTGGTCTCCTGCTTTTGACCGTGCCCCTCTGGTCTAATCTCACACTGCAGCCAGAGGGATCCTGTTTTGGCTGAGATGTGTCATGTTACGCCCTGCCCAGACCCTTACTGTCCTCTCAGCCCAGAGTGCTCAGAGCAAGAGCCAATGTAGTCTTGGCAGCCGACAAGCCCCTACTGTGCAGCTCTCACTTGCTCCGTTCCTCCAGTCTCACTGGTCGGCCCAATGTCCTTAATCACCAGTGGCCTGGACTGCTCTCCCCCTAGATGGCCACGTGGCTCCCTCGTTCACCTTCTTCAGGCCTCTGCTCCACTCTCGTCCTTGGTGAAACTATCCCAGGTCAATCCGTCTAAAGAAAACCACAATCCCCAACATCGCCTTTCCTTTGGCTCTCTCCCAACTCACCGACATCTACTATGCATTTCCCTTGTTTGTTTCATTTATTGTGCATCTCCCACTTCTTGCAACGGGGCAAGAAGGGAAGGAGCGAGGTGACTCCAAGGGAGCAATGGAAACTGTTCAGGCACTCAGCTCTTCTGTCTCTGCCTTTGCACATCTCAGCCAGCCTGGGGCGGGGTGGCTTATGCAGCAGAAATGTATTTCTCACTGTTCTGGAGGCGAAGATGGCCATGATCAAGCTTCCTGGCCAGGGCCCCTCTTCCTGCTTGCAGATGGCCACCTACTTGCTGTATCCTCAGGTGGCCTTTCCACTGTATGGGTACTCAGAAGTTGGGGGCAAAGAGAACGAGATCTTCCTCTTCTCATATGGACCCCAGTCTCATTCTGAGGGACCTAACCTCATGATCTCAAGGAACCCAATTACTTCCCCAAGCCCTTCTTCAAACATCCTCATATTAGAGGTTACAGCCTCAACATATGTGTTTTTGGGGGTTACAGTTCAGTCCACAACATGTAGTAGCAACCTTCCCCCCACCTCAGCATTAACCAGTTTAAGAATTGACTTTTAAACCTCCAAGAGAGCTGGGCTGCCCTATCCACTAGCCACATTCATATTATAATGAATTGAAGTTACGCAAAAGTAGAACTCCAATTCCCAGTCACACTGGTTACAGTCCTGCTCAACAGCCCTCTGTCCCTGGTGGCTACTGGACGGAACTTTGTTGATACAGAACCTGCCAACTTCCTGGAAAGTTCCACTGCACAGTGCTGCTATGACAAACTGTTGTTAAGCAAGCTTCCTGGTGATCTCCAGATTGACTCGATCTCCCTGGCTGTTTTCACCTGTCCTTCACAGTGGCTTCTGGAGAAAGGTGACCAAATCAAGTCTGTTAGATAACCAGGGCGAGGACCATCCATGTGACCTCCCTGTGTCCTGAATGCGGAAGACTCTGGCTCAAGCAGAGGGCAGCAAGCCTGCCAGCACACTTGAAGGTGACCCACAGATGGAGGTGTGGCACGGGGCACGAGTGACATGTACAAAGAACTGCACCTCACTGTCGTGTGCAGAGATGCTGATTCACACCAGGAAACCCGAGCTCAGTCCAGCAGCCCATGGATGTCAAGCCTGGGTCCTGTCTGGACCTACACTGTCGGACCAGGCTGCCTTGGCTGCTCAGAACTGGCCGGCTCAGGGCATGTGGAATGTGCTGCTGCCAAGAAGAAACAGGGAAACAACTCTGCTTCACTAGGAGGGGCCCCGGGCTCTCACCTGGGCTCTAACCATGCTGCCACTCAGGTTCGCTGATGAAATGACCCAAAGAGGCTATCCACCTGGCTCCCAGTCAGCGTATAGCTTGTAGTTTGCTTCCTCCATTCCTGGTCTCAGGCCCTGTGGTTTGGTTAAGAAAATATGGAACCAGGTTGCAAACTGGAAGCCTGAAGAGCAGCCTTGTAAGTGCTTATCTGTGTCACAAAGGATTTCAATAATTGTGTTGAAATCAGCTGAGAGTATTGATAAGGAATGAGCAGCTTTCATACAAAAACATAATTTCAGGCCTATCTTGAAAAAATGGAAGGATTCGGTCTGTGTGGGATTCACTCTAGTTTGGCAGCAGTGGGCTGAAGCCAAGTACCTCTGTCCACCAACAGCTTTGGTGGCGTGTGGCCTCTGGTTTGCCATAGACCCTGCCACTCCCTATAACACCATATCTAGCTCATGTCTCTTACATTGTCTGTACGACCTCTATACTCTCCGAGCTTGAAACTCTGATTTGGAAGAACCATATTTCAGAGCAGGTTCAGCCCACAGCACCGTAGGATCATTTAAAGAAGAGTAACGTTTGTTTTGATCTGGAATGTAAATATTTCTTTCCAGTTCATCTTTTGTTGTTTGTTTTGTTTTTGTGGTTTTAACTTCACTTTTGCTTCTGGTGTCCTTTGCCATGTCCACCCCAAATTCCACAATAAACTTGTCCTCCTTTTCATTTATGGATTTTGGATTTCTAAGTCATGGTTATAAAAGGCTTTTCCACTTTAAGAGTAAAAAATTTTTGCTTATTCTCATTCTAGTACTTTCATGAGTTTCCTTTCAACATTGATCCAGGTTGATTTTTTTCTGGTACATAGTAATAAGGACACATTTTTTTCCCTCAGATGGTTAAGCAGATGTTCCAGTTCCAGTCACTGAATGGTCCATCTTTCCCCAGTGACTTTAGCTGCAATCTTTCCCATCTTCTCAATTCCTCTTTGGCCTGTATGTGTCTCCCGTCAGTTAATCGGTCTATTCATACTAGGAGGTCACTGCTCTGATGATTGAAGTTTCATGGTACTTTTACATATTGCTCTGCCTACTACTATATTGCTCTTATTTTAATATTTTTAAAAGCAAATCTAATTCACAGAAAAGGAAACACAAATTGGCCAAAGATCTGAAAAGATGCTCTACCTCACTCATAAGACAAGACTTGCAAATCAGAGGTACCCTAGTGCTGTCCTGAGATTCAGTTTCTCATGCATCAGGTCAGCAACAACTACAACAGTCCAGCGATCCTGGGTTGGCAGGCACGTATCCCAGGAAACAGGGACTCTCAGGCACTAGTGAGGGAGTTTAAATTGGCAGAATCCCTACAGAGGGTAACCTGGAGATATCTGCCAGGTTTAGACCCAGGATCACACTTCTGCCATCGTTGCTCTTCAGCCATAGTTGTATAAATAAATAACACATAGAGTTTATCATGCTTATGTTGGTGGTAATTGTGAAAGACAAGAAACAAGCCAAATAGCCTCCCATAAGAAACTGCTTTAATCTTTCATAGCACATCATTCAGTAGGCTAACAGGCATCCACAGAAAAGGATGAGGATGGTCTTTCTACACCTGGACTTAGAAAGTTTACCACGATACACAGCTAAATGAAGCAAGCAAGGGCAGAGGTATGCACAGTATGCTATCTGTGAAGACAAGAACATATATGAGTGCTTCTGCACATCATTTAGGACAGTGTCCCCCAACCTTTTTAGCACTGAAGACTGGATTTGTGGAAGACAATTTTTCCATGGAACTTTTGTGTGTGGGTGTGGATGGTTTCAGGATGATTCAAGCGCATTACATTTATTACACTGTACACTTAATTCCTATTATTATTACCTAGATTCTCGTAAGGAGCATGCAACCTATCTCCTCACACGAGCAGCTCCTAGAAGGGTCTGCGCTCCCGTGAGCATGTAACGCTGATGCTGATCTGACAGCTGGTGGAGCTCGGGCCATGCTATGAGCCACGGGGACTGGCTGAATTACAGACGGGACTGCTGGCTGGTCGGCCTCTCACTTTTTGCAGCGCAGCCCGGTTGCCAACAGAGCCCAGTACTGATCCACGGCCCGGGGCTGGGGGTCCCCGCTCTAGGAGACACGAACTGGACTGAAATAACAGAGCTTATGGGGAGAAGTCAGGTTGGGGCAGGCTGCTCAAAAGCAGCGAAGCTTTATGACCAGAGCACTAACAGAAGCAGTCACGATCCTAGTAAAAAGAACAGTAAATCGATGACACCCAGAGACATGCTCCCTGAAATAGAGGACTTGCTCTCAAAAAGAGGTGAAGGTACCTGGACAGGAGGCGGTGTCGAGACAATAGGGGTGCTGTGCTATGAAAATAAGGGTGAAATGCGCAGTGATGGGTAAGAATGGCGCCATCAGTCCGTTCCAAACAGAGCCTGTGGTCACGGCAAGGGAGGGAAGAGCAGGGGGCAGCAGGAACAGAACCGCACTCCTTGTGGCTGTGTTCACCTGGGTGAGGTATTTTGCTTTCAGCTGCTGCTACCATAAGCTGGGAAAAAAAATACAAACCAGCCACTGTGGTGGAGCTTCCACTGCTAGAAGGGAGGAGGGACTGGATTTAGCCTTCCGGTGGCAGAGTTTGAAAATAAGGTTCCCAGGACAGTGGGCATTGGGCATGAAGGACAGCGATCTCCTTCAGGGGGAAATAATTGGTGAGCTCATGATTCCCAGCAGTCTCCAGGGAGGAGACTCAGGAGGGCTCCACAGGCTGCCTGTGGTGGGGAGATGCAGCTACAAGGGCAGGAGGCCACGATGACCAAAATTCACAGGTAGATTCTCCAAGCGAAAGAGCCATGCTGGCTGGAGAGGGCTGGAGGCTTGCAGACAGTTCATCCTGAAAAGTGCCCCACACGGGTGTGAGGACAGAACTGGGAGAGAACCACCTAGAAACATCAGAAGCAGCCACCTTCAGAGTCCACGACAGAGCTGGGAAGAGTTCCTGCTCCCTGCAGCTGGAGTGGAAAAACTCACCGATCACAGGGCATTAAGCAGAACACGCAGATGGATGTGCCTCAGTAGTGGGAAAGCTTTGCCCTGGACTAAATGTGGCTCTGATCTCAAGTGATAAAGCTTAAAGCAAGACTTAACAAAAATGAAACTGTTTCTAAGCAACCTAGCTTAGAGAACAAAGCAACCAGAACAAAGCTTGGAAGGATTTATAGGAATACAAATACCCAGTTTCTGACAAGGTAAAATTTATGTGTGACATCCAACAAAAATGATCAGACTGCAAAGAAACAGGAAAGTATGACCTCAAATGAGGAGAAAAATCAGTGGAAACTAACAAAAGGCAGCACATACAAGGACAGGAGGACATACATTGCAACTGTGTCTTGTCTGTTCGAGAAGCCAGGAGAAGAATTGGACATGGTAAAAGAGACATGGAGAATACAAAGAAAGAGCCCAAACTCCTGGAATAAAAACTCCTGGGGGGTTGAAAATGCTCTGGGTGTACTGAAGAGCAGACCAGATACCGCTGAAGAAACTTCAGAGTGAAGATGAAGGAAGGAGGGCAGAACAGCAGAAAAGATATTGGAAACATTTCCAAATTGATGAAAACTCAAACCCACAGACCTAAGAGGCTCAATGAACCCAGAACGCAAGAATCACAATGAAAACTGCTTCGTGGCACATCATCATAATAAAAAACCCGTTATAAAAGAAATGCAAGCTGGAGATGTAGCTTGGTGGTAGAATGCTTGCCTAGTGCCCAAAGGGCCCTGGGTTCCATCCCCAGCACCTGGGGGGCGGGTTAAATGCAAAGAATTAATGTAACTTTGGAGTTATCCTAGTGTCATTTCCTCACTCATGAATCACCTATGAACTAAACGTTGTTATAGTAACAGGTGATATAATAGACTGCTTATAGTCCACTTATATACTCATGAATCACCTATGAACTAAACGTTGTCATGGTAACAGGTGATATAATAGACTGCTTATAGTTCACTTATATACTCAGAAAGACGTTCTAGATGGTTCACAGAAGCACGACAAATGTTAACCGTTTGAGGCTTAGAAACTGGGTAGATGTAGGATCAGCTTGAGAGAAAGACTGGTAGAGATGGTTGGATCAGGTAAATGCATAATGTGAAAGAGGAATAACTTTTAAAGGGTCTTTTCTTGTATTATCAAAGGAATATATGGGAGGGAGGGGAATAATGAGTATGGGGTTTCTTATGGGGTGATGAGAATGTTGGAGAGTTAGAAGTAATGCTTGCATGATTTAATGAACATACTAAAAACTACTGAATTGAACACTTCAAAAAGATCATGTTATGGCATGTAAATTAGATCTTGGTAAAAAAGAAAGTAATTAAAACAGATAAAAAGGAACGCATGTCTTTTGTAAAAACAACAACTAGAGGATCAAAGAATTTTGATATTTTAACACAGGAAGGGACCTAAAACATCATCTAACCCAGGACTTCCTGTGGAGCACAGATGAGGAGTTTGGAAGGAGGGTCCCTCATCAGATGTCCCCGGGAGACCTGCCCACTGAGTCCCACCCTTGGGGAGTCACCCGTGCACCATCCTGCAAGAGCCCTGGATGTTTTTCATTTAAACTCGGGGCTCTCACCATTTACAATAAGCTTCCCCAACCCCTTTATGTCTTCATGGAACATTTGTTAGCACTAGAGCTGTGGAACACAGATCAGGAGGGTTTAGTGACTTGTCCAGAGTCACACAGCTTATTGGTGCCAGAGACGGTGCTAGATTTCATAAATCCTATACAGAGATTCTCTTTCATAAGTGCAACAGAAAGCAGTCAGGCAGATCCTGAGCTGAGATCCCTGGTTAAAAACCTTCTATGAACTTTTAGCTTTCTTACACATCCTCAAGCCCCAGGACTCCAAGATGCTCCTGAATGGCTGGTGGTGGGTTTTGAGCTTCGGTATTAACACTCTTTGGTATCTGGAATTTCCACTGCAGTGTGTCTGCACTGTTCTAAAGTTCCCTGATAACACAGAGGTCGCCAGAGGGGAGTTGATGTTGATGCAGATGAATCGGCCCTCTGTAATTAATGTTTCTCCTCCTCAGCTTGTGATCACTTACTGAAACTGGCTGCTCAGGGAAGAGAAGTGAGCTTGGAAAGAACATGGCCCATCACAGCAGAACTTCGGATGAGAGCATTTGTAGAGCACTTAGCTTGTGCCATGAGCTGCTCTAAATGTTTCACATACAGTAATGCATTTAATTATCATAGCACCCCACGAGGTTGGCACTAATAGCATCTCTCTTTTACAGGGGATGAGGCGGAGGTACTGATGTGTAACTTAGTTCAAGGTCACATGGCCGGCACTGCAGCACTGGGATGTTAACTTAGCCTGATTTCAGAGTTCCTGCTTCTAATGACTTTGGACTACCATGCTCTAGGAGGAGAAGTAGAAATAATGGCGAGAAAGCCCAGCCTCTGAAGCCCTTGACTCATGTGACCTGGATCATTCCATTTAGTACCCCCAATAGCCTTAGGATAAAGCCACCTCTCTTGCTATGAGGCCCGTGTCACAGGTGAGGAAACTGAGGCACAGAGGAGTTCCCAGTGTGTGGACCTGCCCTCTTGTCAGGCCTTGTGTGTGGGAGACACAGCCCACGTCCAGAGCTCCTCAGCGCCTCTGGTACCAATGGTTTTGATTATGCAGTCTTGAGATGCTTTTTTCTTTTTAATCTTGTGGTGATTTCTGTGAATAGCAGTGTTTTATCAGGGGAAGCCAAAAAGAAACAAACAAAAAATCAAACCCATAAGAAACACATTTCAGCTATAAAAACCGTGGTGTGAACTTAAAAAAAAAAATCAAAAGAAACAACCACAGAAAGGCTGAATTAGTGCTGTGGACTTTGTCTTTTATGTTTTTTGTGTGCTAGGTGGAGGGGCAGAGTTATCCAAGTGGATACAGATCTCAGACCAGGGCCTCACGGGGCAGTGGCTCTGCAGAAGTTTCTGGAAGCTTATGAGATTAGCTAGAAGACCTAAGGGAGATAGCCAGCTTATCTAATGCTTGCCACTCTGTGGTAGTACCTCAGTTTACCCATTTGTGAAATGATGGGTTGAGTTCTACCTATGTTCTTTTTTTGTGTATGATAATATGATTTTATTTCTAATTCATCTCAGCTTCTTACTAGGGACCAGGAAATCTGCATCCTCAGCTTTAACTCAGCCCAGGTCAGTCGCTTCCTCCTTCCTTTTCTTCTCTGCAAAGCCAAGTCCCACCAACGTCTTCCCTCCAAAATGCTCCGAGTTGTTCAAGAGTTTATTTCTCCTCTGGAAGGACTCAGAGGGGGAAAAAAAAAAAGCTAATAGGAAGCACATGGGCATGATGTGTGAGCGCCTGTGTTTGTGTTTGAAAAGGAGGAGTATGTCAGGCTCGCAAAATGCCTGGCCTGTCTCAAGAGCAGTTCACGGCCATTAACATCAGGCAGTTAATGGGACGAAGCCCAGCTGCTGCTGAGCTTTCTGGCATGGGGGCCACAAGGACAATGAGGAAGCAATGTGGGAATAGAGAGTGAGAGGTTTTTTGATTTGTGAGAGGTTGATGGGGGCTGGAGTGGAGGTGGGGTCCTGGGTCAGGGTCACCCCTTGAGAATCACCTTCTAGATGGATCTACGGGAGTGTGGAGGAGCAGGAAGGCGCAGGGCACCAAGCCTGGGCTCTGCGGGGTTGCTGCCTGGCTTTGATCTCAATGCATGGCCGTGTGGCCTGGGACAATTCCTCCCCTGTAAGACAAGGTGACAACAGAACCTGGCACAGGGCTCCTGGAAGGATCGAGGGGACAGTTTCTGCATAGAGCCCTGAGGGATGCAGGAAATGTCAACACTCAGAGGAGGCAACACAGCCCTGGGGGTTCTGGAAACTGGGGTCTGAATCCCAGCCCTGAATGCTCACTGCTCTGAGATCCTGGGCAAATCACTTACCCTCTCCGAGCCTCCCTTTCATTAGGGGGAAAGCAGGGCTGAGGTGGCTGCTGTAAGGACCAGAGCAGAAATCACATTACTGTACACACTCTGGTCTGGGAGGGCTCCCGCTTCACTTTCCAAGCTCATCTCCCTGAACTCGCTGCGCTCCAGATTCGAAAGTTCCCTTTCTGGTCCTGTTCCCACTCCAGGGCTTCTGCTCCTGGGGATCCGCTCCTGGACCGCAGTCTCCAGCCCCTCGCTTGGCCGCCTCCACTTCACCCCTCAGCTCCCTCCCAGCCTGGGTAATGCGGATGCCACTCCTCCTCTGGTCCTCATCATCCATCAGGACGTCTTGATTCTGTCTCTCACAGGCTTTGTCAAAATCTATCACCACCTATTTATTTGTTGATTGACTATTGAGGGAACTATCTGCGCTGACTGTTGCGTCCCTGTGCCTAAAAGTGTACCAGGCATGAAGCTGGTGCTTGCTAATACAAAACGAAGGAAGGAAGGGGTGAAGGGAGGGGGCCACCCTTGCACAACTGCAGTCGTTCAGAACACAGCCGGAGGTGTGTCGGGATGGGGCAGGGTGCACTTGTTCTACCTCTAGCCGGAGAAGCCCTGAGGCAGCAAGTGAAGTTTCTACCAGAAGAGATGAAAGAAACTCACTTGAGACTGACCCAAAGGCAAGTTCAAGTCGATGTCTTTGCCAAGTCTTTATTGTGGGGCCTGGCACCGCCATTACTCCCTCCTTAAAGACGTGTCAGTGCAGCTCTTACCCTACCGTGGGACTCAGAAAGCCACTGGCAGGGACACTGAGGTGACAGAGGAAGCAGAGAAGGCAGGAAATTTCACAGTCAAGGATGGGGGCTTTGGGGTGAGCAACTTCTGAGAGACTAGAAGCAAGCCATTTCCCACCATGCTTGGGACAAAGTCTAAACTCCTTTTCTTGACACGGAGCAAGTCAGTCATTTCCCCCTTTTCCTCGTTTTTCTCTTCTGTAAAATGGGAATAACAGCAGCACCAACAGGCTGACTGTACAACAGGACCCAGGCAACACGACCTGGCTCTAGTGAACATTCGGATAAGATTAGGCAAGATGTCACCCGGGAACTCTGATGTGGACTTTTTTGTGGAAGTTCTTCCAAGGGTGGGTATGAGCGCGCATTGCCCCTTTCTCTACACACCCCCAAGGTCATTTGCTGTCCTTAATAAAAATTTAAAGTAAGAATGAATGATGATACTTTCCAGTAGTTTCTTCCAAGAAAAGTACAGTCACTCATGAGCCTTTCACCTTGTTATTATCCTTTCATTCCTGTATTTTACTTTTCAGACCCTTGACAGCCATTTTTTGCCACCTTGTATGGAGGGGAAAATACCCCAAGTTACCGCCACATGCCCACTGATCCTTGCTTCAACTCCAAAGGCTCCCGAGAGTGTCGGAGCAGAGATGGGCCCTCGGATGACCACGCTGGTGAGGCAGGCACGGGGAACACAGCGAGCCAGGTCCTTAGTGTATGTGAGGTGGGGGCTGCGTGCTGGGAATCTCTCTCTCTCCTTCTCAGGATGCCTGGAATAAGTTCTTTACCTACACGTCCATTATCCCCACCACCGGCACTTCTCTGCCTCTCTTTGGTGGACTTGTTTGTGCCATCACACTTAAGATACAAGCCGACTCCCTCTCACAGCCCCCTCTCTTCAGATCCCCGCCTCCTCTGTTCCCTCTAACTCTGTCTAGCATCTGGCCTCGTTCTATGCCTCAAATACATCAAGACTTTTCCCATCATGCACTTTTGCACTGGCCATTGCCCCCACCCGCAATGCCATTCCCAGGGCTGAGCCTGGCTGCCTCGGCCTCACCCTTTGGGTCTCTGCACAACGTTGTGTCTTCAAAGAGCCTACCCTGATGACTCAGTCTAAAGTTACACATCCCACATCTGAATGGTCAGCACTCCCAAACCAAATGCCATGTTTAACTGCTTCATTAGACTCATCTCCTTCCAAAATCACCTCGTTCATCTGTTGACTTGTTAATCATCAGTCTGTCCCTGCTGCCATGGAATTGCCATGAGGGCAGGTTGCCTATCTATTTTATCTACCACTGTAACTCCACCGCTTGAGATAGAGCCTGGCACATAGTAGGTGCTCAGTAAATCTGCTAAGCCAGTGAATGAATAAATGGACATCCATTTCAGGAGGTGCCTTAGAGCCGGGTGGGGCCGCAGCACCAAACTGACCGTGCATCTGGTAGGTGTACGGGCTCTGTCCAGTGGGCGCGGTGCTGAAGCTTGAGCCATAGCTGAGGAATCCACTCTGGCTGGGGGAATGGTTCAAGCTGTCTTCGGTCTTGATGCCTTGGAAAGAGGAAAAAGAAGCACCAATGACACATGATTAGGAAGCTTCCCTCCAGCCTCTGAAGAGCTACTGAGTTGTGACAGTGCATGATTTTACCAGCTTCCGGACCAGGAATTGCTTGACAGCTGGTTAGTCTACAGATGTATTTGGCTTGCCTTTTGCTTGGCCTGAATCTTTTTAAAGAAGGAAAATCTGGGTTAGCTGCTTTTGTTTAAAAATCATAAGATTTCACTAAAAGTTATGGACTTATGGCTTCTCTTGACAACAGGATGGTCCAGAAACACCAGGTTTGTGTCCCCCGGGATGACAGGCTGCCCTTCAGGTTGCCCAGTTTGGGTGTTTCCCACGTCACTCATGGATCCCACACTGTCTCTGCGATGTTGAGTCTGGGGTTGCTATGCTATTTTCATTACAAAGGTACATTTTTGAAAATTTTAAGTTTTAACATTCTAGGACACTATGAAAAGCAGGAAGGGGAAGGCAGGCTGAGGGGCCTCACTCTGTGAGGCAGGCAGCTTCTTGCTTCCTGCCTGGCTCTATGGGTGCGTGAGTTTGTAGCACCCTGGTCCACTGACTTGCACCATGTATGGCTTAAATAAACGTCCACTGGGGTTTGGGGTGAAGGTGTTAAATTAACCACCTTTCCTTTGCAAAGATGATGCCACATAAGGGTAAGGTCATTCCTTGCTCACCTCATGGGGTGGGGTGCTGCTTATCCACAGGCATAAACCTGCCTTCTGCTCAGCCTAACTCTGGCATGCTTATGTGACACATGAGTACAAAATTCCATGAGCAACTGGCTGGGAAAAGAACTGCACTGAAGGAGAGAGTCTGATCCATCACCAGGAACCCATCATTTTAGTTTTACATGGCAGAAAATTCAAATAGCACAAAGATATTTTAAAAAATGTCTCTTCCCATCTCTGATCCCAAACTCAGGTTTCCTATACACAGGCAACCACTATCACCGGCTTCCTGTGTTCACCTGCACACAGGTTCTACACATATACAGGCTTATGTATGATATATCTATTTGTTTACAAATCTATATTCTCTCTTTTAAAAAAATAGTTGGGTGTAGACTTCTAAACACTTCAGCAATTTCTTTTTTATTTCTTCACAATATGTAATAATGATCATTCTCCAGCAGACTAAGAAGTTCTTTCTTATTTTGAATTTACATCTGCACAGTATTTCATGTATACAAATATGCACACATATATATGTCTGTATGTAATATATATGTCCTGCAATTTAATTTATAGTCATTACACTCATATTTTTGTACATGGACAAGTATATTTTCCAGGTAAATTTCCAGTAGTTGGATGGAATTGCTAAGTCTAAGACTAAGAAAATCTTAAATTTTCACAGATATTGCTAAACGGTGTCTCGATTACTATGTGTGTGCTTCCCCACACCCTGTATCAAATCACTGATTATCTCTGTCTGTCTCCTAAGTATAAAACAGTATCTTGCTGCGACTTAATTTTTTCCTTTTTGCAGTACTGGCGATTGAACCCAGGGAGTGCTGAGGTACAGCTCCAGTCTTTCCCTCTTTCTTTCTATTTTCAGACAGGTTATCACTAAGTTGCTCAGGCTGGCCTTGAATTTGCAATCCTTTTGCATCAGCTTCCAAGTAGCCAGGATAACAGGCATGTGCCACCACATCCGGCTGATTAAATTTCATTTCCTTACAGAACATTTTCTAGTTCTGGGGATAATTTTGTAATTGAGGTTTCCCTTCTCTTCATCCCCATAAAACACAAGATGAATTTTGAGACAGGAGATCTGGGCTAGAGTCTGGAATGCTTTGCTGGATTGCTTGGTGACCTGGACAGTTTCTCCTGCAAGCCCAGTTTGGATGTCTCCTTCCTTATGAAGTGCAGGGTAGCTGAGAAATTAAAGGAAGAGAAAAGAATGGAGAGACACAGCTCTGAACAAGGTACTTGAAAACACACACATCCTTGTGGCAAACCCAACGGTGGCAAACATAGGCAATGTCATTTTCCTCACTTTAAAGACGTAGAAGCTGAGGTTCAGAAAGCCAGTTCGCTGGACGGGGTTCTTGCAACTGGCAGACAGAGGTAAAGTCAAGGGTCCTAATCTTGATCCCTCTCAATAGCGGGTGTAAAAAGGCTTTATGCAACAGATGATGCAAAACGCCAGTAACAGTAATGACGACAGCCACAAGCAGTATTTATATGGCACCTTCTTTTGGTTGGTGTCCTGGGAATGGTCAGGGATGCACCTGTACAGTGTTTCCCCCACGTGCCTGGAGTAAATCTGAACTCTTGTGATGCCATCCAAGGCCCTACAGGGGCCCTGCCCAGCCTTGTGACCTTACTGTCCTCCCTGCGCTCCGCTAATCTCCTTCCACACAAGCCATGTGCTCAGCCTCTCTCATTAATTTTAGTGGCTGGAAGGAAATCCAAAGTCTGGAAGATCACTGTGTATTCAGTCAGTCTCCTGATGATAGACTCCGGGTTGATTCTGCAACCCTAAACGGAGTGACATACCTTCTCCGGAAGCATTAGAGTATCTCAGATGGGTATGAGCAATATAACTGCTGCATCAAGGGTATGTTCATTTCTCATTTTAAATACAGACAAACTTCAAGAATATCTTTGGACTCAGAGCCTTTGCACATATCCTTCCCTCTGCCTGAATGCATATTCCCTCCTCATTATCAGGCTAACGCCTCCGTACCTTCTGTTTCTCGGCTTAAATGTCGCCCCAGAAAGCCCTGCCACCACCTAAGCCAGCGGCCTCTGCAGCTCTCAGGTCTCTTCCTTCATGCCACTTGTCACAGCCTGTTTGTCTGACATCCATTTCCTCCTCAGGCTGAGAGCTGCAGGAGGGCAAGGGCTGCGTCTGTCTTGTCCTCTGTGATATCCCCACATGCAGCTCACTGGCAGGTTGTAAGTGCTCCCCAAATATCTGACAAATGAATAAATACGAAAGGCAATAAAGTTTTTCACCTTTCTCCTTTTGTTTTCGGAAGAGGATGTACCATAAAATTCTAACCGAGGAGAAAGGGAAAAGGAGATGATTGTGGAAGGGGACACAAAGGACCTCGGCCTGTAAGTCAGTGTGGCCCAGACTGTGGTCCACAGATCAGTAACAAGTTCCTGACGGGAAAGGACAGACAGAGACGAAAGCATTTAGAAAGTCTTGTAGCAACATGACGGTCCTGTCCCATCTATGGCCATCTCTAGACTTGTATTTTGTGTGCCTTTGAAATTCACTTCATCTTATTTTACTATATCGGTCCATGATAGAATGAAAATTGAAAAGCAAAAACCAAAAACCTGTCTTTCACAGCAGATGAGACCTACGGAGTTCAAGGGCAACCCAGCAATTTGAGGCGTGGGGACCTCCAGCTCCCCCAGCATTTCTGATGAATCTCTTCACAACAGTGACACTGGGGCCACCATCAGATGCTCGGTGCCTCTGGCTTCAGCTCAAGGGGGCACTGAAGTGACAGTGTGCGTTTCAGAGAGGGTGCCAACAACAGAGACCCACCAGGCATT
Source organism: Hystrix cristata (assembly GCA_004026905.1). Classification (NCBI taxonomy): domain Eukaryota; kingdom Metazoa; phylum Chordata; class Mammalia; order Rodentia; family Hystricidae; genus Hystrix; species Hystrix cristata. The sequence continues at coordinate 116,758 of PVJO010002454.1, forward strand.
CATTCATTCACGCATTCGTTCATTCATTTCTTCATGTCCCACCTGCAACAGGCCAGAGACAGAGACTCTTGGCGCTGGTGACACGGCACTGCTTGGAGCTCACACTCTTGTGGGAGGAGACCGATCACAGAAAATAAGCAAACCACATGAAACAGTCCCCATGCCCCACTGCCGGCCACTGCTGCATCTGCCTGCTTGGCTTTTCCGGGTCCCAGGACCACGAGAAACTGCAGGTACTTTTGAAAAAAGTAACTCCATCTGAAAACTACTTGCTGGCCTGAAGCAATAACAGCCACGACATATACAATTAAAACAAATACATGACACAAAATTCTTTTAAAGTCAACTGGCGTACACACCCCCAGCAATCCAGAGACCACTGTGCATGCAACAGCCACAAGTGATCTGTCCGCCCCACCTCCGGCTCCCCACTCCCACAGCGTCACTGAGATCTTTGCCTTGTAGGTGCTGGTTACTTCATGCACTCCAGCCACGGGGGAGCAGAGGGAAGAAGGGGGAGCGCCCTGCTCCCCACCCCCAGGAACTATCTGGAAGCAAGTCCTGCCTTGGTGTCACCTTCCCGAACAGCAGGCAGGTGTGAAAGGATTTTGAGGTAGGTGGGGTAAGTCCAGGTGTGCCTGGAGTACTGATTTCTCCTGGTCTAGGGATTTCTACCTCCATCATTAGCCTCAAACAGATCAGAGTTCTGTTTGGGCAGACCTCTGCTTCACTCAGACATTCAGACAGGCACAGAAACAGCTATGGTGTGGAAACAGCCTAGGTGCACATCAACAGACGACTGGGTAAAGAAAACAGGCTATATATACACGATGGAATATTAGTCAGCTGTGAAAAATAAAGGAACTCTTCTCTTTGCAGCAAAGTAGCTGGAGCTGGGAGACATGATGTTATATGAAATAAGAAAAATATCCCATGTTCTCTCTCACATGTGAAAGCCAAAACAGTTCACCAGAATATAGAATGGTGATCACGAGAGGTGGAGACCGTGAATAAAGGGTAGCTGGATTTGCTCAGTGCACACTGGATATACTACTGAAATATCACATGGAACCCCATTAATGTCTCCTTAATATATGCTAATTGTGTTAGTTAGGTTTTCTCTCGTTGCTGAGACAAAATACCAGACACCCAAAGTTAGGGGAAGAAAGGTTTATTTGGCTCACGGTTTGTAGAGGTTTCAGTCCACAGTCAGCTGGGTCCGAGGCAGGGCGGCACGGCAGACTCAGCAAGGCAGAACACAGCCAGGTAAGCAAGGGATGCAAGCAAGGTGGGGGGGGCTAACCAGCCTCTTCCTGTATCTTATATCTTATCAAAGCTACTTGGCTTTAGGGTGGGCAGTACTCCCACGCTTAATCCTAATGCTCTTAATCCTACTGTCACATCCTTGATCCTAGCAGGACCATGCCAAACCAATCAGTGGACTAATTTAGTAATCACACACTCCAGATCCAGCTATCTCTTACCACATGAGGCTTTGGGGGGACATCTAGACACAAACCATAACACTAATAAAAAAAAAAAAACCAGGAAATCATTCAGATACACTGTGGTAGAGTGGAAACCATGGCTGCAATATTCTGCAGCTTCTCTCATCAAAGTTAAATTTCTTTCCACACCCCAAGAACCTGGGCTGCCCTATGACTTCCTGGGACTGGCAGAAGCAGCTGAGGGAGTGAGGCTGGCGGGGCAGGCACTGGAGCTCTGCAGCTCCACCTCTGCCCTCCCGGAGAGCTAGGCCGGCTTGCTGTAAGAAGCCCAGCTGCTGCCGAGGGGCCAGGCCCAGCTGACCTGCCAGGTGGCCCGAGCTGCCTGAGAAGAGACAGGGCAACCTGCAGAAGGCCCACTCAGCCAACCCACAGCCCCATGAAAAATAAGAAATCGGTGTTGCTTTTAAGGCAGTATGTCTTGTGGTGGCTTGTTACACACTACAGACAAGGGACATGCCTTACTGTTGTCTAGGAAATGGAAGATACATGTACTCCAGGACCCAGAAATTCCACTCTGACCTGAGAATGTACAAAGGTACTGACTCCAGCACCCTGTGGAACGGGAAACAAACAAAACTCCGTGATCCTAAATGACCAGCTGAGAGAGAATGGATAAATGAATTATGCTGCAGTCAACTAAGGGGATACTGTGTAATAGTGAGAATGAATGAACTGCAGCTACACGTATGAGTAGTCACAAATTTCACTGGCATAATGTTGGGTGGAAAAAGCAAATTGCTAAAGAATGCATAGTAAAAGATACACTGCATATGTATAAAGTTTAAAATATTTACATCCAGCACTAGCAAACTATCGTCTATAGGCTAATGCTTGTTTTTATAAACAAAGATTATTGAAACAGGACACACCATTCATGTATGTGCTATGTATGGCTCCTTTCATGCCACAGCAGCAGAGTCTAGTGGTTGGGAGAGAGACTGTATAGTCTATAAAGACAGAAATATTTACTATCTCATTCTATACAGATGAAGTTTGCTGGCTCCTATTCCACACGAAATGCAGGGAAATGATAAACCTCAAATTCAGAGGTGAGAATATTTTGGAGATATACCTCTCTTTTTAAAACTGGATGGTTAGTTTGTGGGTATTTGTAGCATTACTCTTTATCTTTTCTAGATGTCTTAAATCTTGCATAATGAATTGAGAAAAAGAATACGCAATACTCCTGACACCCCTGTTTCCCGTTTGCTCAATTATTTTCCTGCAGCTATTTAAACAACTGTAAGTAGTGCTATTTGCTAAAGAGCAATGAAAAAACCTTCTTGACAAGATTTGGCAAGGTTTGCCCAGACAATGAGCAAACAGTGCTTGCTTGGGCATGGGCGCATGCAGAAGGAAGTAGCTTTTCAGCCCCCCTGTTAGTATTCAGTGAGTGACATGGCTATTGTGGGTGTGTGTGGCTGCCCACATCTGCCCGTATAGCTGCCATCCACTGAGTACTTCCTGTGGGTGGGGCTCTTTAGGTAGATCAGGGCCCATAGCCAAACCTGCCCCCCTGCTTGTCTGTATAAATAAAGATTTATTGGAACACACTGCCTGGCTGGTTTTATAATGCAAGGGCAGAGCTGAACAGCTGTGATGGAGACCATATGGCCCCCGAAGTGGAAACTAGTCGCTACCTGGCCTTTTACAGAAGAGGTCAGACGATCTCTGACATAGAGGGTTTCATTTAATCCTCACAATAAGCACAAGAAGCCAGATTTAGGATTACTTGCAATTGTATGAGTGAGGAAACTGAGGCCCAAGAGGTGAGGTCACTGGCCCAGGTCCCCACCTCCAGCATGGCAACTCCAGATCATGCACCCTTGTTACCTATCCCGTATCGTCTGGAAAGAAACTCTTTGAATGTAACCGAGACAGTAAAATAACTTTGAACCAAATTAATTTCCATCTGATGCCATGTTTTGTCTGGGAACAGGGCTCCTTTTCTCATTTATGTGAAAAATAATACGGCTACATTGTTCTTGGCTGTCAGCCAGGCGGGGTAACTTTGTGCGATTGTGTCACAAATTTTCTAGCACAGGAGGGAGGGAAGGCAGACAAGATGCCCACACCTGTTGGCCCAGGTCTGTCACAGGTAATCCCCCGGGATTTAGGGAACGCATATCTGGGCGGCAGGACTCAGTGGTTTGGGGCTCCCCGACCCCGGAGCCAGGCTGCCTGGGTTTAATGCTCCCTCTACCACCAACCAGCTGGGTGACCTCGGGGGAGCTATTCACCCTCTCTGAGGCTGCTTCTTTATCCTTTAAGGGAGGATAATGCTGTGACCTTCCTTGTAGGGTTGACATGGGGATTAGAGGAATTAATGGACATAAAGCAAAGTGAAGAAGCCAATGACGGTGACTGTTGTTAATGCCTGACCTGATGCGCTGACAGGACCTGTCATTCCTGCCTCCAGAAGAGCTTTTGATTCTTTTGCTGCTGTCTGCTCCCCAGCAGCCCCCAGGACCCTTTCCAGGCTTCCTCAGTTTCCCTATGTGCATTGCTGTCTCCCCTCTTGCTTCCCTCCGTCTCGCCCTCCCCACCCTCCGCTCGCAAGCTGGCCAGTGGCTTCTGTTTCACTTGGAACAAACCCCAAGACTTTCAGGAGCTTCTGAGGCCCACACATCTTGCCTCATGCCCCGGCCACGGCTGCCCACTGCCTGGATCCTGCACCAGGTCATCGCTCCATCTCAGCTGAATTAGCTGCCATTTAAAGGTTCCCTGGCCACAGAACTCAAAATAAATCATTCTTATTCTCTTTCCTCTCAGGAGCTTCTTGTCACAGTTTGAAATGCAAAAATTTGAAAGTTTGGTGAATGTTTTTCTATCTCAAGACCAGGGTTTGCACGCTCAAACGTGTTCCTGGGACAGGCAGAGAGTCCAAGGTGGTAACTGGGTGGGGTGGGGACTGTGGCCAACGAGGCTTACTGGGAACAGACCTTCTAAGGGCTACACACTGTGGATACCAAAATGTGGGCTGCCTAATCCTTTGTTAAAAGACAATGAAGGTATGAACTGTTATGTAAACATTTGCCATTTCAAAACTGGCAGTTAAATTTTTAAAGAATAAAGTATGTTTAAGAGACTAAAAAAATACCCAAAGGTCACACCACTCCTCACCTTCTGTCTTCAGCCTCCAGCCTAGACTGTAAGCGCTATGGAGACGGGGCCCATCTTGCTTCTCAGACTACCGGGTGCACATCACCCACCACTGAATGAGTGAATGAATGAATGATGAATGAATGATAGGGCAGAGGTGGGATGGAAGGAAACACCAGATTCAGTCTCTGTGGTGAAGCAACACCAGTTAGCTGGGAAGATGAGATGAACACTGATCTTACAGTTGTGGAAACTGAGGCTCAGAGAAGCCAGGGGAGCTGAGCACGGAAGGCAGGCCTGCTCCCCACCAACCCTATGTTCTCTCTCCTAGACCTCCGGGTTTGGTTGGACTGGACAGCCATTAGCAGTGGACACCGGGGGTTCTGCCTGCCCTTCCTTCGTGGTGAACCACTTCTCCTCACATTCAGATCAGCTGTTCTGGGAGAGGCTGAGTTGAATCTAGGTTGCATGGTGGCATCGGTCAAATGTCCCCATCTCGTCTTCTCTGTTGCTGTGTCTGGGCCAGGGATCCCAGTCAGAGAAATTCCTGGCCCATCCAGAAGTCCTGGATGGGAAGGATTCCCCGTTGTGGGGAGTTGTAGCCCAGAAGTGCTAGGCCTTTCTTGGCCACCACATTGGGAAACAGAAGCCGATTCTTGATATCAATTAAGTGCCTGGATCCAACTCTTCCTGAAGCCTCAGTTCTGAGATTTTTCAGCTATGTAGATAATAAGCTCCCTTGTCTCCTAAATCTGATTAACATTGGGGTTTTGTCACTTACTACTAAGAAGATTTGGTTAATGTATCAATTAAGAGAGGAAGGGACAGTGTGAATAAAGATAGGCGGAGGCGGATTAGTAGATGAGCCGGGTTCATGCAGTCTTCAGTTGGTAACAGTATTGTGTTGACTGTCGAGGACAAGAGCTCTGTGGTTTTTGCCTCTCCAGCCTCCATTTCTCCTTCTCATCCTATAGCACCTCTGGGTTTTCTTTTGAGAGAACCACCTTCCCGCATACACAGTCCACCTGCTTCAGCTTTCTTATTTCCCTCACCACATCTTCTTGCCTTGCTCTAAGCACTGCCAAAGGATCCAGCTTGGGCCAATGCAGCCAATACGGGATTCCGTTGGAAGTACCAGCGAAGATGAACTCTCTTTCCAGGAGATGAAAGGATGCAGAGTTTAAGGCTCCATTTTCGCTATTACCTGGGGACAATTTCTATGACAGTAAAGTCAACTCAAAGGAAAGTGAGCAAGACATATTCCTTATGCCATCCTTTGAGTATCTAGATCCAGCCATAGCTGATGTTAATTGTACCCTCAAGTCAACAAGTATGTGAATCATTAAATCCCCATTTACCCTAAACCAGCTTGGTTTAGGTTTCTGATTCTTGTGATCCAAAGAGCTTTTGACATAATCTAGAATTTGAACAGTATTTATCGTGTTTCCTCTCTTTTTATCTCCAATCTAAAATTAGCTGGCTGCATTTATCATTCTGCATTTAACTGAGCAACATGGTAGGATAAAGACCATGATGTTGGGGACCCCACGGGGAAAGCAAGGGCTTATCTGGTACTCACTGTAAGAAGGGATCCCATAGGCTTGTGCTGGAGGTGGGTAAGCTGTGTAGGGGGCAGCCTGCTGGATCCCCGCGCTGTACTGTGTCTGGCCGTAGGCTGCCATGGCTGCGGAAGGTGGGCTGGGCAGGACACGTGGGCAAGGTCTGCATGCAGAGAGAGAAGATGAAGTCTTAGTTCAGTCCCCCACATCCCTTCCCCCTGGATCTTGGTGCCAACACTGCTGGTTTTCCTTGGGTATTCATTTTTTTTTCCGGGGAAAAGGCAACTTCTGTGCTCATCGAATCTCTCTTTCTGCGAACCAGAGGATTGTTTCCTGTCTCCCTTGCATTCAGACTGGTCCATATAGTTCAGTTCCACCCAACGGAATGAAGGTAGATGTACTGTAAGCCATGCCCAGGTGTAGTTAACAAAAACATTCCCTCTAACTCTCCTGCTTTCTTTCCTCTTTTGGTAGCAAAGGTGAGGGAAAGTCTGTAATGGCAAAATCACAACAGGAACACCCTCGTTCCCTGAGTCAGTGTGTGGAGGAGAGCTGCCCTGCAGTTTCACCCAATCTATTCTGGACTTCCTGTGAGTAACAGAAACCTCTGTTGTGTGCAGCCACTAAGACTTCAAGGTTTATTGGTTACTGCAGCAGAACCTGTCCCACCCTGACTGTCCACCCTAATTTAGACACCTTCCAGTTTTAACGCACTGTCAGTCAAGATGTCTTGTTCTTAGCCAAGGGGTGGGTGCACAAAACAAGATCATCCAATCAGGCTGTGTTCTGGGAATTTAAATCCTATGCTGAGCAATTTATTCCAAGAGTCACACTATGAAGAGACTGTCTTTCAGTTCCTTCCTGTTGCCTGGGTCCCAGAAGCTGGGCTGCTCTTGGTCTTTCTCAAGTCCAATTTTCCCATTTTCATTTATTTTGTTAAGTTATTCTAAATTGTTCCCAAAAAGTCCTTATACACTGACATCAGCTGGAGTTGCTTCCACCCAAGGACCACAACTGGAGTCTTTGTTCTGAGCTGAACAACGGTTTCCACAAAGTGCCAGGCTTTCAGGGACTACTCATTAAGACATTTCTAACACAGTGACAGCTGGGCTGGGAATTGGGTCATATAACCCTGGTATGTGCATATATCTCAGCAGAGTCTCTTCGGGACTCTTTGGGTGGAAGCTTTTATAATTCCCATTTTAGAGATGAAGAAATCAAACTCAGACCAGAAGTCAGAGGTAAAGCTAGGGGTAAAGCTAGAATTTAAGCTCTGGAGTCCAACTCCAGAATCCATGGATACAATTTCTTTGGATAGTATATTTATTTTTCCTCCTAATTTGAATTCATTGCCAGTATTTTAAAACCAGAAAGTTATGTACACACACACACACACACACACACACACACACACTCTTCATTTTTCCCCCTCCTCTTGGAAAGTGTTTCTGTAAGCCTGTTCTATGGTGCTACCAGTCGGACTTGGGCAGCAACGACCTCTAGACTGAATGTCACCTTGTCTGCAGCATCCCCTACTGTTACTTCACTTAGTAATAAAAACAGCTGGCAACTCTCATGCCTATCTTGTGCCAGGCACTGTCCTAATTATTACTTTATGTGGACTGGATCGTTTAAACCATACAAGTCTGCCAACCCATGGAGGTAGTTCCTAATTTTATGCCCACTTTCCAGATGACAAAACAGGCAGACAGAAACTAAATAACACACCCAAAGCACACAGCTCTTGTGGACTGTGGACTCTGACCACACCCTCACTCCCTCCACTGTGTGGCCCTTGCTGGACACCACAGCTGGGACAATTCAACTACTCCAGCTGATCTGTGTGCACTGGTAAACGCTGACAAGATCCTCAAATCTAAATATGACTTGTTTTGGTTATATTACATCACTGTAGTTAAAACCTGTTTGGGTCCAGATATATTTTTTTCCAGACATTAAACATGGGAGGTTTGTCTGATGAAGCCTCATGGCAGGTGTAAGGTGAACACAAAAGTTCCTACAATTATAAGCACATGTCTGCGTGCCCTGCTTTCTTTTTGACTCTACTACTGTGATCAAGGATTATTTGGGGAACTTGTTCCAAAATGCATATGAATCTCATTTGAGCTGGAGATGCCAGAACCAATCCTGGAGGGCGTTTCATCAGTCAATATCCTGGCTCTGCAGGGCGCCTGAGACTTCCTGCTGCTCAAGGAATTGTACTTGAAAATGTTCCCGAGTCACACCCTGACTCAGAAGAGAAGCAGAAGGTAGAAATCTGAGACAGTCAACTCCTGCTTTTCATCAAAGCCAAGTTAAAGCAACTTGGATTAAATAGGGGTGAAAGTTAAAAGCCAGAGAAAGGATGGTGGTGCACTCTAACTGAGGCCTTCAAAACAGTCAGAGATCTCACAGTCCTCAGTTGCTACCACCAGCTACCCAAACATCTGAGGCTGGGCAACCAAACGCCTTCCTCACAGACAGCTCCTCCACGGCAGGCAGGCAGGCAGGGAGGTTCACAGATGCCAAAGAGTGCCCCATCTTCCCTGAAGGTGGCACAGCCTGGGCGGGGCTCAGCCTGGCAGGTCTGAGGGCGGCATGCAGAGGGCTCCCTGGTGAGCCCTGCGCAGCACAAGGCTCCCACCGTCCCACATCCGGGAGCTCTGTCTGCCCGCCAGACTGGATGGCACCTGAGGGCACAGGCTGTCTCCCTAACCCTGCGCCCCAGGGCTTGGGATAGGATGTGGTACCAAGGGGTGCTGGGTGAACTGGAGCAGGAAGAACAGGAAAAGGAGGGAGGAGACAGCAGGAGGCAGGGAGAGGAGGAAAAGCAAGGGGAGGGAGGGGAGGGTGGGAGAAGCATGGAGAGAAAGAAGAGAGGGGGGAAAGGGGAGAAGGAGGGAGGAAAGAGGAGAGTGAGGGGCAGAGGAGGTGGAAGGAAAGGACTGAGAATGAGTCAAGGAAAGAATGAAAAAACAAAGAGAAGAAAGTAAAAGACAACAGTCAGCTCTCAGAACAGTGTTCCAGGCCCCATTTTAGGCAGCTCTTGGGCATTTTCACTCATTGTCTGGGACAGGTAGCTCGACTGTCCCCGTCCCAAGGGCAAGATGAAGGCCGGCAAGACGTGTCCGGGGGTCTTTGCTGTAGGTGCCAGTGATGAGACTCCGACCCCAGCCCTCCCCGCCTCTACCTTCCAGGGAGAAGAGGGAGGCTGAGAGCAGGGCACAAGGCCAGGGCACTCACCTTGCTAAGAGCTGGGGCACACTCAGAGGCGCCAATGTGGCGATGCCTGGGGGAGGGGGGGACAAAGAAAAATGTGAAGCGTTTAGCCAGTGAGGTGATGTTCCACAGGAGCTGTGACTTCAGACAGTGGCCCGGGCGGGGAGGGGCGAGAGAGAGTTGCTGCTAGGGGCTTTCTCCACACAGACGTTTACCTGATGCCCGACACGTGTTGGTACTCTCCTCCTAGGGGGGTCGGGACTCTTTCTGGGGGCCCTTCATCTCTGGGAAGTAATGCAGGATGGCATACAAAGAATCTACAGCACTTCAAACATCAGAGTAGAATCCACACCCCATTGTCAGATGGAGAAACCGAGGCCAAAGAGACACAACGGCTGTACTTCAGCCAGGTCACGTGACCATATGGCAGCACAGTGGGGCCTGGCTCAGGCTAGTGCCATGTCCCCTCCTGGACAGAGTCACGGCCTTCTCTACCTCGAAACCAGCCCGGCTCTGTGCCTCCACCATCCATTTCCCCTCTCTCGATGATGTCACCTTGATGCTCCCCCTGCCCACTGCCAGTCCATGGACTCCATGTGGGCTGGCGCCAGCACTTCAAGGGGAGGCACACGTTGGATCATCTCCTGGCTCCACCTGGGGCTCCTGAGGCAAGCATCCTACACGGCACCCAAACAGCGTGGGAGACAATCCGGGAGGTGGTGCGAAGTGAGAGGTAAAAGCACAAGCCGGGAATATTTCTGTGCTACATCATCTTTAAAAACCCCACTCTGTGTCCTCACTGCAGGGTCTGGATGAATCCAGATGATGAGCCCACTGAAGGTACAGTGTGCACCCGCCTGCCAATTCTCAGTCCCTGTTGTGAGAGCAGGGACTGGGGACCTTTGTACCCCGAGCCCCGAGCCTCTCTCGGCCCCGAGTGGAGACCCAATTGGCCAGCGTGCATTTCCATCTCCTCCCTTCCCAGCTCTGAGACTTTGCAGGCTACCTAGATCTCAGGCCTCAGCGTCCCCTGGGCAACGGTGGCAAAAGTCCTTAACTCACAAGCACGTGTGAGGATAAAGGAGACAGATGATATCCATTATTTATCTGGTGCTTCTTGTGTGCCAAACTCCCTTCCAAATACTCTGCTTGGATTAATTATTTTAATCCCCGTAAGGGGAAGAGCAGGAGGCCCAGAGAGTTCAAGTAACTCACCCAGGGCCACGCAGGTCCTAAGGGGCAGGTGTGTGAGCTGAGCCCCGGTGGTCTAGCCCTGGATCTCGACAACGAGGAAGGGCGGACAAGGACAGTCATCGTAACAAGAGCAGTGGGCATTTCTTCAGGAGCCAGCTAGGCGCCAGGCGCTGGATTGACCGCTGAGACCTGTGACCTCATTCAGTCCTCATGAGAGGGTCATCGGGTGGCAACGGAGGGCAAAGCTGGGGCTCTAAAGGCTGGGCACCGCGGTCAAGGCCCACAGATGTGGGCAAGGGAACCAGGCCTCGAACCCAAGGGCTACGTGAGTCCTAAATCCATTCCTATAATCCCCCTCCCCCCAGCTGAGTCAAATTCCGTTGTCCTGAACCCCTGGGGTGGAGGTGGGGGTGGTTTTAAAATTCATCTACCGAGTTACAGCTAGAGTTCAAAAACAGAACTGTCTTTTTGGAGGAGGTACTGGGAATTAAACTTAGGGCTTTCACACTGAGCTGCACCTCGGCCCATTTCTTATTTTTAATTTTGAGACAGGGTCTCACTAAGTCACTAAGTTGCCCAGGCTGGGCTCAAACTCACGATCCTCCTGCCTCAGCCACCCAGAATGTCAGGATTAAAGACCTTGACCTAGAAGAATTATCCGTTTTATCTTATGAAATATCAATATGTATTGCCAATAGTAAGAGAGAAGTATGTGTAACTTTCGTTTCAGTTATAGAGGTGAGAATGTGTTGTGGGTATATGTGTGTATGCATTGACTGGTGGTGTGAATATCTATTTCTTACTTATCACAATGAAAAAGATGAGGAAGGTGAGAATGACGGTGGGCTAATGTCGAGGACTGGGCCTGGCACCAGTAGGTGCCGCCATGTTCCTCCCTTCCTCAAGGCTTGTGCCCTGGGCAGGACCCCATCACCCTTTCCTCTTCCTCCCCTAGGACGAGTGAACCAACTGCCTCATTCGGAAGCAGCCACGGTCTCATTATGGTGAAAGCTCACGACTTGAGTGTGTTTGGCAATACATAGATTACTAAATTAAATATTTGGAATGTTTTCTTTAATAAAGATGTGAATATTCATAAAAAGCAGAATCTACGGGAACAACACTCCTGTGCGCTCACATTAACTTGGCGTTCCGTAAGTGGCAGGCATCTTTTCTTTGGTCTCCATGGTGGCATGCGCATGTCTGCCTCACCTGGTTTCTCTTCCTCACCTGTGCCCCATCCCTGTCAACTGGGGGCCTCTGCTGCCCTCCCCTGCCGCTGTGCACCCCTGTCACACACCCCTTCCCATCCAGCGGCCAGGAGACCTGCAGGGAGGAACAGGTATTCTGTGCACAGAGATTTCCTTTTTGTAGACAGCATGATTTTTGAAAAAGAGACTCTCGTCAATTTTCCACTCTATCACATTTAACTGTTTCCTCCCGAGACAGTTGGGGGAATCGAGAAGCTGGAAAATGAATGCGTTATATATGGAATGGCTTCCTTTCACCTTGTTTTCTTTCCCACTCTCCTTTCCTCCTTCTCTGGATCCCTTTGCCCTGGTTAGGATGCTGGAGACTTCACTGATGCTCCTGAGAATGTGCTCAGGCAGATCTCTAAGTCGCTTCCTTCCTTGGGGCCTGGTGTGGGACTCTGATGCAGCTGAAGGTTCTGCGTGTTGGGCACAGAGTCGCGGCTGGGACTGAACAGACACGGAATCAAGAGCCACTCTCTTCCTTTGCGCTCTGCTGTCCAGGCCTGCTAGTCCTGGGAGATCCTGGGCCCCAAAGGCTCACTTTGCATTCATCACGTCCAAACGGCATCGTCTACCAGGAAGTGGGCTTGACGAAGCGATGGTTGCAGACAATGCAGGATTCAGTACAACAGGTAGAAACTGCAAATCATCATTACAGTCACAGTGGACAACCTGGTCCCCAGAGAAGCCCAGGATGCCTTCCAGTGACTGTCCACGTGCCCACTTCACCACTTTCTTAAGGTCACAGGATTCAACAGATTTTTTCCAGATGGCAGATCAGAGTCTGGACAGACACGCAGCCACGTGTGTCTGGTGGAGATACAGGAGGCCATGCATCCTGTTCAGCTTGCCAATGCTCTTGCCACAGCCTTGGCAGCACTACTGGGCAGGGGTGGTGCACTGGACACACTGTGGCCATTGTACCACAGTGTGCCAGAGGGCAGGGAGGCGCTGGTCATGAGGCCCTCCGCAGGGCCCTGGCCTGGGGTGGGGCAGATAACGACGCTGGCAGTCTAGAGGCCCGTCTTCAACATGGGCCATCAGCACAAGAAAGAGCGATGATGAGCCTTTGATGCCACTCTTTAGGGGAGCCCCAAGCATGGAGACAGGATGTTCAGCACCCTTTGACTCTGGCGGGCAGACACGAACCTTGTCGATGCTATTGAGCTTGCCACAATGAACTCATACTACAACATGTAAGCCATGAGGCTGAGAAAACAGAGGAGTCATTGGATATAATTCAGAGCCACTTTGCCAGGGGTGAACATAGCCCTGGTGCCCCGCCACCCAGCAGGGCCAAGTCTGTTTATTTCAACTTCACCATCATGATGTGGGGAATGTGGCTGGCACAAAAAATGGGGCAGCTAGCTCTCAAGTGGGCACAGACAAAGACGCTCCTCCACTTACTCCTGAATTTAAGCTTCCTCCCCCCCCAGCACCCTAGGGGGAGGGGCAGAAGGAACAGCTAAGTGGACTGGGTCATAACAGTTGGCAAACACATCATCACACAAATCAGTACTGAATTACAATAATTGTGAGGTGCAGAGGATGAAAAGTAGGTGGTGTAGACCGATGCTTCTGGATTCACCTGGAGGCTCTGCCAAAACACAGACTCTAATTCTGTAGGTCTCAGATGCCCCCCAGTCCTAGGGCTGGGACTGAACAGACAGCCACAGTGCTGATCTGCAAGGTCTGCACCATGGACTAATATGGAGCTCCAAGTCACTGAGAGCTATTACAGTTCTGTATTCATAAAAATAAATCTCCATTCCAGAAGTCACAAACTCAACTACATGTTGGGGCTAAAAAAGTAACATGGCTCAAATATCTCTTATCTAAAATACTCGGGACCACATGTGTTTTGGATTCTAAATTTTTTCAGATTTTGAAATATATATACTAAGATATCTTGGGGATATATTAGCTGTCCATCACTATAACCAAATACCAGAGGCAGTTAGCTTATAGAGAGAAAAGGTTTATTTTGGCTTTTGGTTCTGGAGGATCCGGTCCAAGAATATGCAGCCTCATGGCTCTCAGCCTCTGGCAAGGGCATGGTTCATGTTGGAAGTGTGTGGAGGAGCAAGCTGCTCACCTCACGAGCCAGGAAGTAGAGGGGAAGTGGGAGGGGCACATAACTCTCTTCAAGGGATGCCCTGATGACTTACAGAACTCCCATGCAGTCCTACCTCCTAAAGATTCACAGCCCCTCCCAACAGTGCCTTGCTGGTGACCAAGTCTTTAACCCACGGACTTCTGGGGGATACTCAGCATCCAAATCATACCAGCACGGGACCCAGGTCATTTCATACACACCTTATACACATAGCCTGATCCTGATTTTATACAATATATTTAATGATTCTGTGCATGAAGCAAAGATTCACAGTGTGAAATTTTCTACTTGGAGGCATCATGTAGGGGTTCAAAAGTTTCTGATTTTGGAGCTTTTCCGGTTTTGGATTTCTAGATTAGAGGTGCTCAACCTATACCTAAATGAGCAGAACATAAGATCCAGTTTTAATACAAGGAAACTACAAGTGTAGGCTTGCGTGAGCATACACTTACATATGATTGTAGTTGTGATCATGTGAAGTAACTTGCCCAAGGACACGCACAATTTGTTTGTTCGTTCATTCACTCACTCATGCATTTGACAGATACTCCTCCTGCAGTGAACGTGGGCCAAATCCACAATCCCAATCTCATGATTTGCTTACTTAATGTTCCTTCTAAAGAAACCAGGTAGGCCTAAGTAGTCTGGATCAAATTCAAACCCCTTCTCTGTTGTACTACAGTGACGTGCCCATCCTTTCTTTCTCTGGGCCTTGGATTCCTCATCTGAAAAATGGGGTAACAGATGACACCTGCAGAGGAGGCAGGTACCTGCCAAGTAGTGAGCGTACCACACAGAGGTGCTTTAGTTAGCTTCACATTGTCCTGGGCCCTTGCTTAAAGCTGTGTGCTCATTCTGAATGTGACCACTTTTTCACCTCTCCCTGGGAGAATTAAGAAGCTAATGATTATGAAAGCAGCAACTGCTGTTACGCTGCCTCACTGGACCCCAGGGACCGACTCCTAAGGATCCCAGAGGGAGTGAGGCAGTGTCCAGCGCTAACGCCATGTCCCGAGGAGGTGGGTCTTTATAGACATGAAAGGTGCGCATCTATAAACTGCTTAGCTCATCTCCCTGCGGCAGGGATTTAAGTGGCTCCCATGCAGGGACGGCAACGCTGGAAGAGCACTATACTAAGAGTCTGGAAGTGTGGGCTCAATTTCGACTCTTACGGAGTGGCTGTGTGACGCTGAAGAGGCCGTTTGTCCATCACAGGCTGTTGCCGAGGACAGAAAGAAATGAGGCAGTATGATGGTTTCAGGGGGTTCATAAATACGTGCTTTTCTATTAAAATCATCACAATCTTATTTTAATGCACATTAGAATCAAAACAAGATTATCAAAGTCATAACTTTTCTAGAACTGGTTTAAGTTATCTCAAAATAAATTTATTTCAGTGGGGTTGGGTTGGGGTGTGTCTGGGGGGTACTGGGGAACCCAGAGCTTTTATCTCCAGCTCTTTTCGTATTTTTACTTTGAGACAGGGCCTCACTAAATTGCTACGTTGTCCAGGCTGGACTTGGACTTGGGATCCTCCTGCCTCAGCCTCCCAGAGTACTGGGCCTATAGGCTTGTGCTCCCACACCCTGCTAAAGGGGTTATTATAAAGGAAAATTAATGAGCAAATGGCAGTACATGTGGTCCCAGTACACAGCAGAAGGAACATGTTATGTAGTGAGACAAGTCATAGACATACATGCTTCACCCATGGAAGGCATGACGGGATTTGTAGTACTGGGTGACCTTGTTTGCCCTGGAGGGATTTGCTTTTTCTTAGCACTGCATGATAGCTACACAGTGTGTTCTCTGTGGCCTGCAGGTGGTGGTTGCTCCAGGTGTGAAAGTCCCTGTAAAGCCACTGCTGGTAGCTGGGAAAGGGGATGGGAAGCCAGGACCTGGGCAAAGCTCTGGCAGCTCCGCTTGGCCCGGATGAAATGTACCAAAATCCGCCAGCGTCAGGCCAGAACCAGCCAGACCGAAGCTGCAAATGAGGCCTGGTCTGGCTCAGGACAGAGGCGGTGCAGGAAGTCTGAGAGCAGCTGGCTTGTCCTGATTGTTCTGTGTGGTGTCACCTCTCCTCAAAACGCTTAAGGACATTATAACCTTTGGAAAAATGTACCTGCATTTTAAAAGAGAAAATTTCTTTCATTCAGCTTTATTTTCTTAATACCCTAAAGTTCCACCTCTCCTTCCCAAAGACAAGGTACAATTCAAGTCCAATTTGCCCTCGAAGAGTAATGACCATAAGTCCATGCAAAGGGTGGTCTGAGTTTCCCTCTCATTCCCTTAGCAATCCAACAAGGAAGTTTTTATTGTCCGTACCTTTTAGTCATGCAAAATGAGGCAGGGGAAATTAAGGACACTTTACTAAGGATTCAAACCCACTATTGACTTGAAGTTATCTGTCACCTCCCAAGACCTCTCACTATGTATCCATCCGTCTGCTTGTCTGTCCATCCATCTGTCCATCTATCCATCAATAATTTTTAAGGATCTACTATGAGCCAGGTGTTAAGTCGTATGCTAAATAGGAACTGGAATTTAAATACATATATAAGGATAAAAAATTGTCTTTGTCCTGGAGGAATTTTGTAGTTAGAATAATGGTTCTCAACCTTGACACACAACATACCTGACTGGAGGGCTTTAAAAAAATTGAGATGCCTGGCTGCACACAGACCAATTAAATCAGGCTCTCAGGGGTGGGATCCAGGTATTAACATTAAAAATAAATAAACAAAAACAAACAAAACACTTTGCAGAGGACTCTAATATGAAGCCAAGTTTGAAAAGGAGCGCTGGAGCCTGGTTTTCAAGGTGTGGCCCTGCCCTGGGAATTACTGCCACAGTCCTTTCTAATCTAGGTCACTCCCTACATGTTCTTGCTTAATTTCTCATAGAAATGACAACTATCTCAAATTCCTTGTTTGAAGATTCAGTACCTGCCTCTTGCCCCGGAAGATTAGCTCTGGGAGTGGGGGTTCGTCCTTCGTGTCCCTCACTGATTCTCAGCATCGACCTCAGGGCCTGGCCCATGGGAGGCATTTTGGAAGCAGCTACTGGACAAAGCATGCAGTAAATACAATTTGCATTACCTAGAAGAGGAGACTGAGCCTCAGAGAGGGGCAGGGGTGAGAAAGTGATGGCGGGATGCAAGCGCGGACCGGACGGCTCCGAACCTGTAGGTTACGATGTTCAGGGCTCATGGAGATGACAAAGAGCCCCTGGGGGCAGCACAATGTCAGGAGGTCAGCCTCTGAGGACAGGCAGCGGGTGACCTCGGTTCTCCATGAGTTCCCAAAGCCTCAACAGATGCATCGGTCTGCTAAATACACTGTGGGAAGAGTGAAGGAACGAGTGAGACCCTACAACCATGTCTCCCTGTGGAGGGCCGGGGAGGCTCCACTGAGCGGCGGAAGTGAAGGTGAGCGAGTGAGAATCTGGGAAAGAGGAAGGCGGCAGGGAAGGAGCCTGCATGCTGTGTTTTCACCACTCAAGATCGTCCCTGGAGCAGCAGCGCCCAACTGCAAGAGCGGCTCACGTGGCAACACACGGCAGTGGCGCTTCTCGTAAGGGCAAAAAGAAATTACAAATCAGCCTATGGAGGCGCACACCTGTAATTACAGCTACTTGGGATGCTGAGGCAGGAGAATCACAAGTTTGAATCCTGCCTGGGCAACTTAGGGAGACTGTCTCTAACTTTAAAAAAGAGGGCTGGGGATGTAGCTCAGTGGTAGAGCACTTGCCCAGCATAAGCGAGGCTCTGGGTTTCATGCCCGGCAAGCCCCTTCCCCCATTAAGGATCATGCAAATAACCTAGGTGTTCATCAGCAGGGGTGCGGCTAACTGAAGACTTTGGCATGTACTGTATGGTTTAAAAAAAAGGAGAGAGAACTAGATCATTATATGTATCTTGAATGAACTGAATGAACAAAGCACACAGAAAATGCAGTGTGATAGCTTTTGTGTTCCAAAATTTTTCCCAGCAATCCTAAGATTTCTATAGTAAATATATATTTGGAAATACACATGCATACATAAATAGACATGCCCAAATTATATAAATATCCATTTACACATATGTAACTACATGGGAAAAGACCTTCAATAGCGCACCCCTGGAATGTTACTCTGGGGAGCAGAGGAGAAGACAAGCTGGGGCAATGTGGTACAGGGACCACACTCTGCCCTTTTCTTGTCCATGTCCCAACTCATTCCATGCTTGCATCAACACTGTGACATCGGCAGAGCACTTATTCCTACTGGATACAGGGACAGGTGAGCCCTAAGGTGCGGTTGGTCACAGGCGGAGGTGAAAATGCAGCTGGAGGGCATCTGGGGTGCATGTTTCCCTCCCAAATTCTGAGCGCAGGTGCCGTGGCCCATGCCTTGCTGGAGTCCACCTCTGACCCAAATCCTTCAAGTTGCTCAGTGAGGGCCGAAGCTAAGTGGGGCCCAGGAGGAGGAGGAGGAGAGACCAGGCAGGGCAAGCAGCCTCACCTGGCACCTGGGGTCACTCTCCCTGCAGAGGAGAAACTGGGTTGTAACCCACCCCATGACCACCTGCTCTGAACTTGGGAGCAACTTCTCTACCCCGCTGCTCCCTCCCCAAAGCCTTCTTGCTGGTGCCCCAGGCAGTAGCCAGGGTGACAACAGCCCCTGGAGATGCCAAGAGCAGTGTTTGCGGATGCCACTGCTGGGGAAGCTGGATGGCGTGGATCTAGTAATTCGCAGAGGTTGGTGGAAAGTGACTGCACCGTTGGTTTATAAGTGGGAACTGAGGCCAGGGTGTCTGGGCTTGATTCCTGTGTGACTCTAAGCTGGCTGATGAACATGCTGTGCCTCACCTTCCACATCTGTAAAATGAGCTCATAGTCTATATAAGGGTGTAATCACTGGGCACAAAGTAAGTGCTCACAAAAATCAAGGACAAGTGCTCACTTCGGCAGCACATATACTAAAAATCAAGGACAAAAAGGAGTGGCAGAGACTCTAAGGGACGGCTGCCTCTCAGCTCCCACCCCTGCACCCAGGCAGAAGGTGGACCTAGCGTTGCTGAAGTGTTCAGTATTTCAAGGGAAACCAGAAGTCCAGATTTTTAAGTGGACCCTCCCAATTTTTATAAGTTCATTACTTCCACTTAAAACCCCACGGAAACCAAGCAAAGGCACGCCTGAGGGCCAGACTTGGCTGCACTGGCAGTCTGCAGCCCTGGTTTTGCAATTGCTATGGTTATTTGATTCAGAGGCGAAGGACAATGGACCAGGTTTAATCATTTACCATGTTCCCAAGGCGGGCAGGCCAGGCACTTCACACATCATCACCCCACTGAATCCTTGCCATGAGCACGCTGCAGGTGGGTCCTTACTCAGCCCCTGTCTGACAGGTGAGAAAACTGAGGCTCAGAAAGGTTAAACAATTTGCCTGGACAGGGAAGTGGCAGGGCTGAGATTCGGACCCAGCTGTCCTCACTAGGCAGCCAGTGCCCTTTCCTGTCCGCACTGGTGCCAACACAGTCTTAGGAGACTTGTGCCTCTACCCGGGCAGCAAGGATGACTATCTGTAAACAGGGCTTAGTGATTCTTCTCAGCCCCTCAAAGAGCCCAATCAGTTTACGCAGATGCTCCAAGGTGCCAGGAGAGTGAGGGTGGATCCTCTGCCATTCCAGGCGCCCAGACGCTCTTGGGGACTTTCACCTGGGCTGTTCCAGCTAGTCGGTACGCATGGGCAATGTCACTGTCATGTTGACAGCAGCAATTACTCACAGAAGCCTGGATTTGCTCAAAAGCAAATGCCTTGTGACATTATATCGCACTTGACACACAACGCCTGGGTCTTCCACGACAGTTCTGTAGCGCCTGTGCCCCGTGAGCTGGCATCAAACACAGGTGGGGAAAGAGACTAGCTGTGGGTTTCAGAACACAAGCAGCAAACCCTTGAGCCAGCCAAGGAAGGGTTAAGCACCATGGCTAAACATAATAGCCGAATGTCTTTGCTAACTCCACGCTCTACCAGGAAGGCTGGCGGATCCTGCAGAGCAAACAATAGCTGGGATTGTTCTAGTGAAAACTAGTCTGGCTGCAGCAGTTGCCAATAATTTTTTAAACAGCTTTAGTTTTCCTCTGCTTCCTTGACTCTAACCCAACCTGAAAGCAAAAGGCAGATGAGTTCTTGTCCTAATGTCAAAGAGCCGTGAACGAGACGCCAGCTGGGGCAAGGAGATGGTAGAAGAGTGCTCAGAGGACAGAGCTGGAGCCTGAGACCCTGCCGCACACGCCCAGGCAGGGACTGAGACAGGCCTGAAAGAGACAGCTCTGTGGCAGAGTCAGAGTTTGGAACCAGAGACCCAGAAAGGAAGCTCAGGGCACGAATGTGCACATTTGTCCCCAAAGGATGACAAGATTGTTAGCTACATATGCCAAAGTTTTGGTCCTGAGGCAACAATGTAAACAGCAGGAGGAGGGCCGCAGCAGGACCCAGCATCTGTCACCAAAACTCGGGCAGAGGCCTACCTTCTCTGGCACTCAGAGCCCCCGCCACGTCGCCGTCGCAGCACAACTTCAGTTTTTCCAGGCAGTCGTTGCTTACAGTGAGGCTGGGTGAGATCACTAGTTCTAGCATTTCCTTGTACCTGCAAGGAGACAAAGGGAAAAATAATTTATTCATTAATTATGCATGCTTACTAATGATTCCGATTTCTTTCCCTAACAGTATAAATATTAAAGCTGATAACCTAAACCTAGCCTTCTTATAAATTGCACACAATAAAAAATTCACTAAACTTTTTCATCAAAGGGAAAGGAAGAATTGAAATGAAGTACTTGCTTCCCCCTGGAGAGCGCAACCACTTGGATTAAAACAGCCCCCCCTTACCGGATTTTCCCAATAGAAGAATTATTTTGATCTCTTAAATGTCATCTGAATCACATGCAGCGGACTAGGGGGCTTCCCAGAGGGGGAAGGAGAGACAGGTGGAGAGGGAACATCTGGATTTGCATTCCCCAAGAGCAGAGACTCGAGAGGGGCTTGGAGGTGACCGTGATTAAGACAGCAAAACCAGAAGTAATGCAAAACGTGGCGTTATTTGTGCAGGTGGAGAAAGCCTCACATGTGTCCGAGGTATTTAACAAGCGTCTCTAGCCAGCGAAACTCTGCAGCCTGTCACTGGCCGGAAGAAAGAACACGATGGCTCCTCATGACCGAGGATATTGATAATATGGCTTGGGCGGGGGGCGCAGGGCAGGTCTCCTGGGCTCTTTCTCCTTGTTTCGAACTCCTGTACCATGTCCACAGTCGCTGTCTCTAAATTCCTACCTAGCATGGTTAGGAAATGTGATTTCTAGTTAACCCAATTATAACTGATCATGTTCAACACTGATTCAAGTTGTCTTCAGAGAAAGGTTGTATTTATCGAGACCACATCATCATCACGAGTCACCAATGGGATGATCAGTCACCACTGAGGGTAGGGAGGGTCTAGAACCTGACTCAGAATCTGTGGTCAAGGGCTTATGAATCCAGCTCCCCCGTTTTGATACTCACCGCCTCGAGCAAGTTACCAAATCATCTGGAAAATGAGGGTTTCCAAAGTACCTCCCTGCCAAGGTCATGGTGAAGGTTAAGAGATGAGGTGTGCAAACAAAGGATTTAGAAACAGCAATCTAAAGGCCAACCTGCGACCACAGGAGGGAGTGACCATACGCAATATGTGCATATAATGGAATAGGATACAGCAGTAAAAAAGACTAAACTGGAGGTCCACACAGCATGGCAGACAGATTGGCAGAGCTGAGCAAAGGGGCAGAAGGGCACCCAGGGCAGAACACAATTTCTATGAAGTCTGAAACACAGAAATCAATATTACGTATTGTTGAGGTATACAGATGCATGTGATAAAAAAAAGTATTAGTTATGCATAGGTATAATAAACACCAACTTCAGAAGAATGGTTGGGGGATGCAATTTAGCAAGTGGCACTCTGCGGGCTTCAGCTGAATTTGTAAAGTTTTAGTTCAGGGTTTGACATGAACTATATGGCCCGCAGGCCAAATCCAGCCTGTGGCCGTTTTTGTCTGATCAGTGAGCTAAGAATGGCTTTCACATTTTTAAGTGGTTGGAGAAAATCAGAAGAGAGATTCCCTTTCGTGACACATGAAAACTTTAGTGTTCATAAGTTCTAGTGGTACACACCCGCCTGGGTTGACCATCTAGTCCACAGCTACTTCCACACTGCAAACCCTGAGCAGAGTGGTTTCCACAGAGACCATGTATGGTCCACATAGCTGAAGATATTTCATACCTGGCAGAAAAAGTTTGCCAAGCCCTGTTTTAGTCTACAAGCAAGGCACTGGGTACACCACTGTTGTATGGTTTACTACACATCTTTGCACACTTGAGATGCTAAATTTTGGGGGAAGAAAGAAATCAGTCTCTTAAGGCTTGCATAGGAAGTACTTTATGTCTACTTTTTCAATCTGGTAAGAAAAGCCCACACATAGCAGTTTCTAGTGCTCATAGTTTCAGAGTATCCAATAAATGTTGGCTTACAATGTTCTCAAGTACACGTGGCTCCTGGGTGCCACTTTTGCCAGATGCCATGGTTGCTCCAGCGTGGAGGTCTAGGTGTCCTGTTCCTTTCACACATTAAAGCATCATACGGTGCTTGGCAAAGAGCAGACATGGAATCTGTTGTCTGATCGTAGGTGCCAGAAATTTGCATTTTATCCAAATCATTCCCTTCCTTCTTTGGGGTATGTGCAAATAATGTAAAGTTATAAAATGAAGCTGGGCATAGTGGCACACACCTGTATAGCATTCTTAGAGGCTGAGAGAGGAAGCTCACAAGTTTAACCCCAGCTCGGGGAATTTAGTGAATTGGCAAAGCCCTGTCTCAAAATAAAAAATAAAAAAGGGCTGGGCCTGCAGCGCAGTGTGGAGGCCCTGAGTTCAATTCCTGTTGCCATAGTAAAAGTTAAAAATTTGAAAAATGATGTAAAATATAGCCCGGGGCTGCAAACACCCAGATGGGATGAGTGTGGGTTTTAGAGGCAGCAAACTATTAGCTGAGCAACCAAATCTGGTTAAAAACAAAATGAATTGTTTCTCTCCCTGGAGTTAAAAATATTTGAAGTAGTTGCCAATATTCTAGAACAAGCAATTTCACACAAAAATTGAGATTTTCAGCTTCTCTTAAAGTGGAAGACTATTGCCGTGGTCTTTCACGGCAACCATTAGCTGGAGCTGATGGACGGCTGCCCGGTTGAGGCAAAACAATGGGTTCCATCTGCCCTAGACTCTCCACTCTGTTACACTGGACCTTCTTTTTCCATCTAGATTTCGCTATCGGCACTACTGGCTCACTGTGGGCATTTGCATTTGACACCCAAGACAGAATATTTTCAGAAAAGCCTGCTGAGGAAAGAAACAGCCCTATGGCACTTCTGGTCACAGTCACAGAGCCCACTTATCTTACTGAGTGTCACTATCATCCCTAAGAGCACTGAGCACATTTGAACAGCATCTGTCAACTTTACAGCAGAATAAGAATGTGCCTGTGAGTTTTGAGCTCTGAGGCAGAGTTACAGCTACTAAAGACTTTGGTGCATTTCCCTCAGTCTTCTGCCTAAGATCCTGGAAGGTCAAAGCCAACATGGAAATCATCCTATTTCCTCCCCAGCACCTGACACTGAATCTTGTTCATTGTATCATCCAATTAATACCTGTTGGAGGATAAGAGAAAGGAAAGGACAGAGGGACAGAGCAACAAGAACAGAGGAAATCTATACTTGAGAGGTTAGCTTCTTCCAACAGGATTTTAAAAAAAATTCCATTTATCTTTCCAGCCTACACTGGGCAATCACTTTAATGTATTAAATACGTAATTACGTCTCCTTATAAATGACACCATATTGTTTTATGTGTGGTATCACTTAATTTACATGTTTACTAAGCCTTTTATTTTCAGTGTGCACTATGATTTTAAAATCTCTGTAAGTCAGTGGATGGGTATCTAGCTTGTAGCTGTGACTCTGTACCGTGTGTCCACTCTGTATTGATGCATCATCCTAATGGTGAATATTGAGGCAGCCATCATCTCTCAGTCACCATAAACAATGCTGCAATGAACATCTTCATTTAAAAATGTTTTATGTCTATCCCTATATATGCACGCACACACACTTAACTGTATGTGTGTGTGTGTATATATATATATATATATTCAAGAAGGAGGATTACTGTGTCATATAATGCGTACGAAATGAACTTGGTGAAGTGGTAGCATACTGTGCTTCCTAATTTCTGTGCTATTCTAGACTCCCACCAGAAGTGCACACGGTCTACTTTCATAGTCTCCTGCTAACACCTGACAT
This sequence comes from Hystrix cristata, assembly GCA_004026905.1. NCBI lineage: Eukaryota > Metazoa > Chordata > Mammalia > Rodentia > Hystricidae > Hystrix > Hystrix cristata. The sequence continues at coordinate 141,079 of PVJO010002454.1, forward strand.
CGCCCAGCTTTCTAATTTTTGCCAGACTTATGAATGGAAAACAATATCTCAGTTGTTTCAGTTCGCATCTCTATGAATACCAGTGAGTTTGAGCACATATTCATACCACTCTGGACTGTGTGAGTGTTTGGGAAAACTGTCTACGCACATCTTTGATCCTTGCCCATCCTTCTCCTTTTTTGTTTCTGTTGTTGTTAATTTGCTGGACTGCTTTGTATTAGCTCATTGTTGGTTTTACATACAAAAAATTTCATTTCCGAATCTTTAATTTATACGTTTTCTTTATTTCTGGCATCAGTTGTGGAACAAAAAAGAAAAAAATCCTTATATATTTGCCCAATAACGTTTAATGTATAAATATTCTTTCCCTATTCCTGAGATTAAAACTTCAACTAAATGCTAAGCTGTTTACTTAATTTACCTTTTTTATTTAAACATTTTTATTATTTATTATTTTATTTATTTATTTATTTATTTGGTGCCAGGGATTGAACTCAGGGCCTTGTGCTCGGTAGGCAAGCACTCTAACCACTGAGCTAAATCTCCAGCTGTATTTATTTTTTATTATTATCATTTCTTCAATTTATCTACATCTGTCATTTATATAAAGTTGCATTTTTCTCTAACATTGTAGAGAATGAAAATAAGCCAGTTTTCCTAATATGTACTAAGCTATTTGATTTCCTTTCCAGCTATGATTGGATAGGCTATATTTTTTGTTCAATTTCACAGTCACGATAAAAAACAAAAGCTATGAAAAATTTTCTCAAGGCACTGAAAGACAAGGAAGGGTGAGTTAGAGGGCCCAAGACCACTGAGAGGTGAACAATGGACTAAGTCTGACCTCTAGCAATTTTTCTGTCAAGATGTTTGGCAATTTATAAACAAAGAAGAAAAATATGATAGCTTAGAGTTCTACAGTCTCACTGAACTGGGGAGCGAACGTCTAGAATTCAGAGATACTAAGGCAAATTGGACACAAGGAGCAAAAATCCTAGAAATATGAGACCCACAGAAGCATGAGCCTGATATTGTTGACAGTTAGTACCTCTGCAGCAGTTGCTGAAACTAGAGAAAGCAAGGAGAAAGAGGTGGCTTAACAAAGAACTAAGCAGAACTCTGGGCAATCTCCCACCACTAGGGAGACAAACATTGGGATTCACGGCCCATTGTGGATGAAGAACCTTAACAAACATCCCAGGCTCTTAACTGAGACCCCTGAAGGGTTAGTCCCTTGGAATAATAGCAAACCAGTTAGATCCTGTCGGGCGTAATGTTGTGTTTTTTGTTTTTTCTTTTTGGTGCTGGGGATCGAACTCAGGACCTTGTGCTTGCTAGGCAAGGGCTCTACCACTGAGCTAAATCCTCAACCTTTTGCCTGGTGTAATTTTAATCCTATGTTGGATCAAAATGATTTGCTTCTTCTTATCACGATTTGCTAGCTTTTCTTTTGGGGACTATGTAATCTTACAGTGTCTCCAGAATTGTTTATATGCAAAAAAAAAAAAATTGCCAGGCATGCAAATAGACAAGATCAAAGGTCAAAAACCAAGACAGAAGAAAGACATCCACAGGAGATTAAGATACTGGAGTTGTCAAATATGGACCGCCCAATGATTAAAATAATATGGTAAAGAAAGAATATTTAAGAAGGGGAATGCTACCAGTGAACTAGAATCTTTAAAAAAAATCAAAAGGAAATTATACACTGAAACAAAAATTATTAAAATTCAACACTCTATAGATCAGGGAACTACAGAATGGACATGGCAAAAGAAAGGATTAATGATAAGCATACAAATGTCAAGAAGAGTCTGGAACTTGTTTTTTTTTTTCTTTTTTTTTTTTTTTTTGTAGTGCCGGGGATCGAACTGAGGGCCTTGTGCTTACAAGGCAAGCACTCTAACCACTGAGCTAAATCCCCAGCCCTGGAACATAGGTTTTTTAAAAAGCACAAAAAACCCTGTGGGATATGGTGAAAGGTCTAACATACATGTGATAAGAGCCACAGAAGGGGAGGAGAGAGAGATAATAGGTAAAAACAATATTTAGAGGAACAACCTTCCAAGACGGATGAAAGACAGCAAGCAGTCATGCAACCAAGAAGTTCTGTGAATCCCAAACAGGAGGAATGCAGAGAAAAGCTCTCCTGGGCATGTCACAGTCAAACTGTACATACGCAAGAATATATTAACCTTAAAAGTAGGAGAATAAAAGATACACTATCTTTAAAGAAGAAATAGTAAGACTGATAAGTAACTTTTCAGAAGAAATGATGGAAACCAAACAATGGAATTTCACCTGCCAATGTAGAATTTTATGC